>LJIJ01001104.1:0-57047 GCA_001718145.1 Orchesella cincta
AAAGCCATGCTGCCACATTTTACGTAACAAACTCCATGCTGCCACAACGTAAACTCCATGCTGCACATTTTACGTAGCAAACTCCATGCTGCCACATTTTACGTAGCAAACTCCATGCTGCCACATTTTACGTAGCAAACTCCATGCTGCCACATTTTACGTAGCAAACTCCATGCTGCCACATTTTACGTAGCAAACTCCATGCTGCCACATTTTACGTATGCTGCCACATTTTACGACTCCAGCGTGCCATGCACGTAGCAAAGCCCATGCTGCCACATTTTACGTAGCAAACTCCATGCTGCCACATTTTACGTAGCAAACTCCATGCTGCCACATTTTACGTAGCAAACTCCATGCTGCCACATTTTACGTAGCAAACTCCATGCTGCCACATTTTACGTAGCAAACTCCATGCTGCCACATCGTTACTATAGTAGGCATGTGTAGTGAGGAAGAATGGGTACCCCCAAGAAAATGTGGCAGTATGGAGAAAATACATATGATGTGGCAGTAAGCATGTTTACAATGGTGTCCTATACAGAAATCAGGTAGATTTGTTGCTTATGTTCTTAGATTCATGTACTACCTGCTTTTTAGAAGGGACAAATGTATTGATGAAAAACATTTCCAGCATGGCTTCATTGGACTCATATTACGTGTAAAAATGAATTCTTGTTTGCTGTCATCCTTTCTGCTCTCTCCTGTTAGCTGGTTCGCAGAAAACAGTTCTTGGTGACCTAACAAAATTGAGTCAGTAATTATATACGTTACTGAGGATAAGTAAGTACATAGGTTTGTCGTGCTTGATATAACTCTTGCCATTCCATTATTGCGCCACTTCTTACTTCCAAGTTGGTGCAATGTTGAATGTTACCTCTGGCTGGAGTAGTATATGTATTAGAGTTTCTGAATGTGCTGGAAATTTGGAGCTAGTTTGTTCTTTCGAACGCGCTCATCTATGGTAAATGTGAAAGCTTGGATGTATGTACATATTTGGGAACGTAACGTAACAAAGTATGCATGTGTACAAACGTGTATTCGTCGTCTGCTTGGGTAAAATCGATATCCAGCTTCGGACGAGTGCCTCCGTATTCGTCGCAGGGTCGGTTCTCCTTACGTATATAATAGAAATGTTATCGCGAACTCTTTCTTCCTCTCGTTTTCCGTCATTCCTGGTTTCTATGCAAGAATGATGTGATGATTCAGGTTGGATTTAAAAAATGAAAAACTACCTTGCTTCGTAATAACCAAATATTTCTTTAGGGCACACTAGCATAGACAAATGTCGATGTTGCTGGTGGTAATAACGGTAGTTTGGTAATGGATATACAACAATGATAGCGATAATAGCAATCTCTCAAGTAATGCAAGGCTGGCCGTATCCCACTATTTATACATTTCCATGCGATCACCGACACACAAACATGCGGTTTAGTAGGAAAACGAAACTGTTGCTGCGGCAAACATTTATTGCCAGTCGTCCCATGTGTTTTTTACTTTTATTCTGGTCATAAAATGATACATACACATAACATTCCAAGGATGCTCTCAATGATTTGAATACAAGATCAATGTCATCATTTTCTCTTGAACAATGTCTCAAAAAAGTTCCGTTCGACATCATCGCCACTCCATTCATTTTGGCACATGGTGAAGCAGGTTGCTTGATGCAGATTTTAGGTGTGCTTTTTCAAATGTTATGCTGACTAATTATATTTGAGGCTTCACCTCTCATTGTCATCCAAGTATATATGGTTGTATTTTTCCTTCGATATTTGGACCTTCCAAATATTATATGAGTTTAGGGGGAAAATTCCGTTTTATGACTTTCGTTCTAGTTAACGCACACGAAAGAAAAGGATGTTTCAAGGGTGTCTTTCTTATTAAATTTGTCAATATGCTGGTTCAATTGTCATACATTATTTCAATGGTCGAAGTCTAAGGAGCTACAGCGGGTTGACGCGATATAGGGTTTTGTGTGACACACAAAAGACAAGAAATCCAACAACGATAACATGTAGCGACTAACTACGTATGTACCGGCTTTGTTGCATGGGCGATGGAAGCGCAGGCATATTTATATTGAGCGTTGTATTTGTATCAGGGTCGAATGTTTGTAACGCCGATGCCTTTCTAAAGAGATATGCTACATTTCCAGTAGGAAAGTAACCAAAAGTTCTCTTTTTCTTTTGCCAGCTGAAAGTTGGCTGTGATGTGAAATATAATGTGTAATAGAGTTGGTGTACAATAATACAAGCTTATGGTAGGCTGGTTTTCTCTACAAAACTAGAACTAAGTGTTGTACAATCTGGTATATCCGTGTAAAACTGTTTTTCTACATATCATTATTTTGCTGTGGAAAGAATGGAAGCAATGATTTTTTAGATGGTTGTTAGCCCATGAAACAAACACGTTAGGAAAAATGTTCATAGATACTTTCATAATGATGCTACAAATAAGTCTACGAAACAGACACATATACATGTATTCCTCCAAATATATATATTATTCGATCTTGAAGGTATGTATATGAAAAATCCCTCATTCGCGTGTTTCTTTTTCGGCTATGCTACAACTATCTTGAAGAAATAAGAACGCTTTTTATATCAATATCCTTGGAAGCTTCCTTTTGTGATGATTCCTGTATTGTACGTATCTGTGTGTTTATGGACGTTTTGTGTGTAGGTTGATGAGAGTGTTTTTCTGTTAGGATTGTAATAATGAGGAAGAAATGTATCTGGACTTGAGTTGCTCTGTCGTGTCCTACGGTAAAAGATATTCCTTCATCGGCGTTGGCTAACTCAAGTTGAGGGATAGACAGGTATAGGTTTGTTTCTCAGCATTGTTGTAAACGGGGCATTAGTTATTTTCTGCCTATATCTGTAAACATATAGATGTAAAGGATCATGTTCCCGGAATGGTATGTATTGTATACTGTATAGAAAAGAATTTTTGAACTGGAAGTTGAAACGAAAAAGTAAACCTTCGTGTACACACATGTATATGTGGATCTTTCTGATCAAGCTGTACCTGAAATTTACGTGAAGAATTCTTACCGTGCTACCACACCAAACCACTCACAAAAAAAGTGACGTGAAAAAAAGAAAGGGTGCAGATGTAAAAGTATATCTATTATGTATGCATTGGTGAAGTTGAAGAGTTGATATTATTATTAGTAGTTTACTTGTATAAGAATAGAGTTGAAAGCCGAAGAAAAAACCGTTCCAAGGATGAAGTAAATGCCAGAGCTCCATTGGGCTTGGGTTTCCTTCATGCTCAACATTTTCTCCGGTACTCACCTTGCTCATTTTCATGGAAGGTTAGAAAAGTATTGGTAGGTTTTTTCCTCATCCAAATTCATAATTTGTCACCAATATTATTCATTTCACTTGGCTTGCTAAATTTACTGTTATCCCATGAATGTATTCAACTTTGTGTAAATATTCATCAGGAAAAATGCAAGCCGAGCAAAAAAAAACTTTCCGCTTTCTCCATTTCGCTCTTCATTTTCTGAGTGAAGTGCCCTTCATAAAAAATGCATGGATGCAACACATTACGCCATCATCTCACAAGTTGTAAGAATTAATCAAGGTTAAGACACAGGAAGATTCAAGAGCTCATAAAATCCTCTTGAGCTACGGAGTTGTCAAATAAGGACTGAGGTTGACAGATGAACTGCTGTGATGATTTTTCCAACCAACTTTATGTTTAGTATTCGTGTTTGCAGACCGATAACCCTTTTGTGCATAAGTACAAGGATAAACTACTTAACTATCTAGTTTTCTTTTTAGTACTACTTACCATGTAACCACCTCATTATATCTAATCCTAAATCCAACCGTCGATATTTTTTCTTGACATGGCATTCTGTCAATTGCGGATTAGAATATTGAAAACTACCTTACTGTTTTCTTTGCTGGCGTGGTGCACATCCTTTTTAAAAATTCAAATTCGACGTAATGATCGGGAATTCAGAAAGCCAACCTTATTTGCATTATTTATTTGCTCCTGTTTCTGTTTTGTCCATGCTCAACCTCCTCCTTTTCTTTCGATATGCGTGCGTGCATGTCGAGATTTGCAGTGTTGATGGCATAGTTTGTGTTTTATTGTCTGGAACTTGAGAGTTTGTATATAATGCTCAACCAAATGGAGTCACGGCGCAGCTTGGAGTCCCTTTCAAGAGCTACCTAAAAATGCTACAAATGTCGTACGTGGTAAAGAATAAAATTATCATCCAACAGAATCAGGTGAACGTGTTGACATTTTAGGCTGACATAGCTTTGCTGCTTACGGTGGTGGTATGGTGTTCGTTTTCCTTTCCGGAGAGTTAGCCCCACTGAAAGGAAAGTTTGTGGAGATCCACGGATGTGTACACGCTCAATAGCAACAATGAAAATCGAACACCTCCTCGCAAAGTTATGTAGATATCAAAACTACGATGGACGGACTGACCTATTGGTCTTCTTACTTTTTTTGTCTATATGTGTATATAGTTGGTTTGTACACGTGAGAAAGGAAAATATAATCATAATTATTCTAAAAGGTAACAATAGTGCTGGACTAGTACTAATGTATGAACATAACTATGAGTAAAATTCTACACCAAAGGGAGGCAACTACTTGGGACGAACCGTCCGTGTTGCTTACTTTATTTTATGTTGTATCATGCATTATGTATTTTGTTTGTCCAAGATGTTGACTTCGATTTTTGCCGTGTTTGCTGGGCGTACGTCGATATGTTGCTTACAAAAAAGGCTGTAAAAATACTTCATTATATAATCAATCAGCGAATGGACTGTTTGCTGCCAAAATTAGAGCCTGGTCCAATACATTACACAAATATGAATTTCGTACTCCTATAATATAGGTTTTCTCAAAGTTTTCCTCCAAAAATAGCTGTTGCTGACCTTCTAACCCTTTAAATTAAATTCTACTTGTAAAAACGTACTTTCATTGTTGGCATAAACTCTAGAAGGTTTGAATGATGCAATTAGCTGTTTTAAACAAATTGCAATTGTTTATTCGCAACTGGTTGGCCAGTACGGTTTTTCTTGAGGGGAAAACTGTTCAAAAAATCGACTTTCAATACCATTGACTATCTTATTTATAACAAATCAGATAGGAATACCATTGAGTTTTTTTTGCTTGTATAAACATTTGATATCACTCCACTATCACGAAAAGTTATTGGAGGGCAACTGGAACGATTCCCCAGTTTGTGTTTACTAATGCATGTGGTGAGAATCAAGTGGATCGAGTATTTAATCGCACGCTAACTCTGCAGGTAAGCAGAGATATGATATGGGAAAGCAGAAAGCAGTTATTTTTTCTGGCTCGTCAACAGCATTCTAAAAACAATGGGATAAACACATAAACGCACGTGGTGGAATAAGTAATGCAATGCTTTCGTGCGTCCACAGCCTGTTTTCATAACACTTGCATGCCCCAAGTAACAAAGCAAGTATACTAAACTTTGTAAAAGTGAGTCACATCGACCAATTTTTAGAGAAGTTACAGCTTTTCTATTGCTCCTGCTATACCCCGTCTACGCTTTTGTATGAAGCGTAACTGGTCGTTATTCACTTAATGTACTTCCGCAGCTTATATACTCCAGTAGACTCCTATATTCTTGTCTTATTTGTTCCGCGGCTGTTGCCACCAGTAGTCTTGCAGCCTTTGGAGTTCATTCAGAAGGATTGTTTTTCGACTCAGACGAATGGAATGAGTTTGCATAGCATTGCTTTCCAACTATTCGTCTCGACCAGCCCTACTACTTTTACTGTTGCCACTTCTACAATGCTAGTGATTTTAGATATGATCATGATCATTAATTTTAATAGTGCGATTTGCGGAGACAGGCTCATTGAGCTCCTCGTCTCTAATTTGGTGATGAACTGCGGCCTTAACACTCATTTCATTTCACTCACTGCGTGTCTCTCCTTCACAGCCGTCACAGCCCATATTTATCACATTTATTAGAGGAATCTAACAGGTTGTCTTTTACATTAAGTTTGAGCTCCATGTGCTTTTTAACATACTGCTGTGTATGAAATGCGTTTTTAATGTTAGCTTAGTCTACGAAAATACAGTTATACTATGAAGTGTTTACAACTTTCTTAGCGCATAAATTTGCTGGCTGGTTATCAGCCAGATGATTATGGTTGTTTCTTTTTTATATATAAATTGTTAGGTGTGGAAATGAATATGGTAGCTAAAGTAGGTAGCAATTAATTGTTAATTGGCTAGCACCACTACTGTGCTGTTATAAGTCAATTATGGTACACAAAATTAATGTTTTATAGACATATATTGTCAATTAGTAAATGGAAGGAATACGGGGTAAACACTTCAGGAGACAAGCTTGATGTTGATGTTATATTTTGTGGTCACAACAATTCCAACAATTCAATATTTACCTGGTTTTTTGGTCTTGAATAAACCATGGTTTACCTGGAAGAGATTTTTTCCCATCTACTCCAGGCAGCTTTTAGCACGAGTAATATGGCCAGCTAGAATACATTACCTATGTAAATTTACACAAATTTTGTTCGATATGATATGAGCACCTACCAAATACGTATTTACAGCCTGTACGAATATAGCTTATATAAATGCGAATTCTGTGTACATATTTTACTTTTAACTCTTTCTCAGGCTTTCTTTTACTTCTGACTTTTCATTTCATTCAAGGTTCTGCTCATGTTCATATAGTATAACTTTCCGAAATGGCGATCTGGCATAAGTCTTGGGTTTAGGTGATATAATGGTATGAAACGGAAAATGAGGCATATTACTATGGAAAAGGAAGATATCGACCGACATGATTTCAACCTCAACTTGTACTTTGTACTGAAGACGCCATGAGGGGTGTATTTAAATGAGTCGGGAAAGCATCACATCGTCTTTCCATTGAATGTAAATACATACTATTTGTGCACATGAAAGTCCATATAGTAATGAATACATGTACGTGGGCTTTTGTCCCTATATCCGTCATAGTGCACGGAGATTTTGAATACGTCTGCATGAGTAATATTTATAAGTTGTATAACGTTTTTTGGTCCACAAACAAGCTTTAGTTCGAAGCTGCTTGATCAAGTACAATGTTCCAGGCCTAAGTGGGTTGAAAATGAAATACTAATACCTAAACTAGATGGAAAATTGGAGCTCGACTTCAATAATAACAACAATACGTCAGCCGTTTCCGAATAAAAAAAACTTTCAGAGACGCATTCCTTTTTTGAAGGACGCAGTTGTTCAAAATATATTCCATTCAACCATTATGAATGTATGCTAGAGTTAAATATCATCCAATCATGGTTTCATTAAAAGTATAATCTAACTAATGATATTTGATACGTATGGCAGATTTTTTTATTAATCAAATGGTTCAAAAGAAACGGAAGTTGGAAGTTACATATGTTATCCAATATGCCATTTTATGGGGCAAATTGAAACCAAATACTACATCACTATCTATCTACAATGTGTCCTATCCTGAGTTAGTTATGTAATCAGTTGTATTCATCATAATATTACTTACAGTAGTTTGTATACTCTACAGCATATCACCTCCTTATATTTACCATGCCAAGATTGGGATTCTTTACCTTGAAATGACGCTATTAGTGTACACCCACTGGTTAATTTAAATACGAAATCCGAACTAAACAAGATTGAATTTCCAACCAGTCACAAGCTACTTCCTTTTAATGTCAAAGTAAACTCACATAACAAGAGTTTCCATAGAATCTTATTCCATGAAACGCAAGATGTGAAAGGTTAAACCATATTTTTTTCTCGCCAAGAATAGAAATAGTCTGCACACAATGTAATACAAAACTCCCATCCCATTAATAGGCACCCAACAACTCCACAATTAGTTTTCATTGGTTTGAAGGTGAAACGCGATGAAAAGTACTTTATTACTATACCATTAGCTTTATTACTCTTTCTACGAGAGCTGGTGACCGAAACTAAAGTTATAATAATAATAATAATAAGAGAGAAGACATAAATGTAACATCAGTTTTATTACATCGCATCAACATTCCCAGGTATCAGAACAAATCCCCACAACGCAAGTAGTTGGTGCCTCTGGACGTTTTTTGTATCTGGATTAAGAGCCATAAGGTTCTTACCGTGTTGTCTTGACATGATGATTTGCAAATTGCTCCAATGTACAAGAACATCATTTTTCATTCATTAGAGGTTCCTATGGAAAAAGGGGGACGGAGAGGCGAGGTGAGTTTGCATTGACTTGTAAACATCACTCGCTTTCTCATCACTATTGAGTAGTTGTGAGATATACATGAATGTAGTGATCATTCCTCACAAAACACTGATGTTTACAGGGACACTGAACATAAGAAACAGAGCTATTACAAGGATAATGATGATGATGATGATCGTCATTATTGTGCAAGGAATACAATGTTTCCATGCCTTTCGTACATTGATATTGCTACTTTCATCGGTGCAACCACGGGCATCATTATTACTATCATTCTATGTGATTTTTTCGAATGACATTCACTACATTGTTATTGGCATGTTGCGTAACGTAGTATATCGTGTTTCTTGGATTTTGAGCGAAAATAGTCTTGCCGTTGTGTGTACACAAAATAGTAATGTACAAAACTTTTGATAATAAGTCCAACTAATAAGCACTGACATTCGGATATAAGAGTATGTTCCCTTTCTCACGTATGTAAATATGCATACTTTTCATTGTGAATATTTCTCAGGAACATATGTACAAGCGTTTGAGCTAAGGAGGTATATAATATTACGTATGCATGCACACATTTTTACGTTTCATAATCTTTCTGAAAGGCTAGATGTTTGTTGGAAGTCATATACATACATACATAGTTAGTGCATTAATTCATGTATTGAGAGAGAAGTGGATATGTAATGCAAGCATTTCAATACTGAATCCACTCACTCTCCTACAGAAAGTTTACCAACTTTTTGTGAAACGTAGGGAGCACTAGAACTAGGATATAGCAGTAAAAAGCAGTCAGTTTGAGTGAGTGAGCGAGCTGTGTACATTCCAGGAAAGGCAATGGTTATGTGACCGGCCTGTACCGAAAGTGGATACGGGAAAGGTTCTCGCGTCGTTTTTTCTGGTTGCTCTTGCTCTCTCTCTTCTCTCTTTTTCTCGCTTTCCTTAGGCTTAGGTTCAATAATGAGGTTCGGTGCTCCATTTATCCTCATATATGTGGTGTTGTACACATGCTTAAATTATATGTATTTATACATTCTTAGCTTCTAACGTTATGTTACTTTTACACTGATAAGAGAGGAACATGCCTGAATTCATTGGAAAGTAGCACAAGAAAAAAAGGAGAGAGAAGTGAAGAGAAAAGTCAGCATGAGAAGAGTCGCACTACAGCCACAACTCTCGTATAGGGTTATATGCACAGTGGCAAAAGTGGTATTAGAAGATAGTGCTCATAAGCTTTTAGTAAATACTCGGGATGGATGAAGGGGCCGTGGGAGGAACAACGAGCTAAAAATCTATAGACCTGACTACAAATACAAAAGTACACACTAGAAAGAGAGTCAAAAGCTTCATAATGAACAGAATAACTATAACTACGGCTTTACTTGAGCTCCATGTGTATAAGCTATCTGTCTGTACTGTAATAAATGCGGAGAAGTATCCATCTCTCTCTCTCTATCACTGTGTACAAAATTTCACTACTTGCTTTTGCTGGTTTGCTTTTGCTTCCTCTACGAGAATATTGAGTGTTTTCACTGGGTAGGAATGTATGTACGTACATAAATACGTTATATATTTTCCTGTAGAAAGCTATGAATCGGAGAAGTTGAGTGTGATGCACAGCTTTGCCAGGTTGCATTATATATGTTCCTTACGTGCTTCGTTTGGTTGTAGCACTGGTTAGTAAAAAATGTTGCACTACTGGCTGACTGTCTCCCTGTGTGTGGCAAGAATGACGATGATGATTACGGTGTAAGTAACTATGTAGCTGGTTCGGTGTTGCAGGAAAAAGTGAGTAAAATCAAGTGGTAGAACCGGGTTGCTCTCTCTCTCTCTCTCATCATCCTACGTAGCATATTTTGTTTCAGAGTTCCCTTCACTGGCTCCCATTCCCTTACAATACGGTTTCATTCGTTCGACAAGCCGAGAGAAGATGGTGGGACAATTCCAGTGGTGACTTGCATAATATAACAAGATGAGCGTGTGTGTGTTGTGTGTCGGGTATCAGTGGTGTGCAGTGCACCTCAACAAACCTCTTGTACAGCTAAAAACGACGACTTGCTAGCTCTGATGGCAAGGCAAATGTAAAGCGAACAAAAATTCAACTCTTTCTCACAATGCCACAACTCACTCTCTTTCCCCTCTTCATGTGCATGGGCAAGAAACCTGGAAGAGGAGAGGACTAACAGGCAGAATGCTAGTTTGTGAACGAGTCCGGAATTTTTTAATGGCCACGTGCTGAGTGTGACCATTCCTTGTTCTCCGTACTTTCTCATTCATATTATAATGCCACAGGTTGTTTGTGAAAAAATACATTTTACCCGTTAATGTTTCCTCTGTTCAAGTGATTCATGACCTTTTGTTGTAGAACATGGCGCAAATCAAGCCTCAGCATAGACTCTGGAAACAAGAACCTTTTCCATTTGGTAGTGACACGTAATTGGGGAAATGAAAGATGCCATGCCATCATGTAATCCTTTCATATGTGATTTTGTTGTAATGACAGGCGAAATCGGATTTATTTAAGAGAAAGCATCCTTCCTGTCTCTTGTTGAATGAGTCAAATTACATGGATTTAGTTACTCTTGTGATAGCTAACGATCAAAAAGTGAGTGCTCCTCAACTAGAAGCGGAACATCCTGTTTACTTTATAGGATGTGCTTTCTCCTTGACAGTGAAATTGGAATTTGGACCATGTGATACTGGAGTGTACAATCAGGGATTTTAATGTGATTCTTGTTTTGCATCACGGATACGATTTAGTAGCTAATTTAATAGAGTAGAACCGCGTATAGATAACCAATTTCAATGTGGTGAACTCGCACATCTCTTATCTTGTGAACAAGAGCTAATGCTTAACACGACGAAGATCGTAATTTTCTGTGTTGGCTTTGTTGTTGTGCTTCTTACATAATTGTGATTTTTTGTACGTTCTCCACTGTGAGGAGAACAACATGCGTCTTATATCGAATTACCATTTTCCTTGTTGCATTGACATGCATTCATTCAGAACTTGTTATGTGATACATGTTTTTCCATATTCTTGTTAGTTATCAATTCTGCAATCTTCATGAAGTTTAATGAAAGTGCATGGCTTGAACCTTTTTTGTTGCCATTTCTTACATAAAAGTTTCATGGAAAATTTTTGCGATTAGAATGAATGCATTTTTATAATCAGCACCAGTTATTGAGCGATGAGTAGCCAATGCTGAAATCTACGATGTAAAACTCGAGTTTGAATTACTGGCACACACACGCTCACTCACTATCATTTATATGCGTATTTGCGAGACTATCTCTGTCCGCATTTATGTAGACATGATGCTTAGCATAAGAAGCATCAACCTACACATGTTTTCCCAACATGTGAGACAAGCTTCATGAGGGGCACTTCTTGAGCTGATGCAAACAGTACGCTGATAAACCTTCTACGACTTCTGACTGCTGCTTCCGGAGCTCGCACTCTGTGTGCTGGCTGATCCTCATGTGCATATGTATACTGGTGTTGAGAGCATGGCCAGCTAAGTTTTGACACAACTCCACGGTGTTTAACATGTCTTCGCATTGTTCATTAATTGCGGGGTGATGTGATACTTGAAACTCACGGCTGTGACATGAGGAGTTATACTTTAATAGAAACTGTTTTGATAGGTTTTCACTTCTCACTTTGGAACTAGTAAATACACGAATACAACTGACACTGAGTTTTAGCAACGCCATTAATAATTAGATTTCATCCGAAGAAGGCTTGACCAAGGGGTCTTCCCAGTTGCAGTGTCAAGTGACACAGTTACAAAGTTTTACAAGTGAGTGCAGTAAGAGTGTGGAACATTCTCACAACGGGTAAAAAAAGGAATAATCAAATTATCCAATCGTCGGAACCGAAAAAGTATTTTGACTTTAAATCCGAATATATTGGGGGAGGTGGCATTGAAAAAGTGGTGGAAGGTGGCGGGCCAGCGGTTGTCGAACGGTGGGTTGAACAACCCCCACCGCGCCCGCCACCTCCGTGCTCATGTGCTGCGTGTTGTGGACCCTCGGGAGATCCTTGGAATGGAGGATGGCCCCCCTCCTCCACCTCCACCAAGAACTCCTTGTGGACCTTCCCCAGTTGGTTCAAACGGGCCTGGTGGACCCACTCCTAACGCATTGCCACCCCAACATTCTCCTATGCCAAATGGACCACAAAATATTATGGGACCTCCAAATAACCCAGGATCAATGCCTCATGGTCCTGGGGGCCCTGGATCGCGAAATAGTTCAGATCAGTTCTTCTGCGTTCCACCTCCACCAGCACCAACATACTATAGGTTTACAGATAAGATATTAATGCCACCTGAGTCTATGTTTAAATATCATAAATACATCTCAACTTAGCATAAAGATATTTATACACTGCTGACACTGACACTTGACCACAAATCTTGATAACGTCCATTGTTCAAGTTTTGAATTAGAGAAAGTACTTAATGAAGAAATTTAAACTTTTTACAGACCCATGCCCATTCCCAGAAGAGCAGCACCATACTTTGGTCAGCCCGACTACCGAATTTATGAGCTGAATAAAAGATTACAACAGCGAACTGAGGATAGCGACAACCTGTGGTGGGATGCGTTTGCGACAGAGTTCTTTGAAGATGATGCTACATTAACGCTAACTTTCTGCCTGGAAGATGGTCTCAAAAGATATAGTAAGTGAATGTTTTGCACACGCATCAATATATGAATGCACCTTTTTGCTCCACAATAATAGCATACTGGCGATCAGTTCGAAGACTTTGTCGAGTATGAATACTAGTTTTTGCTAAATAACATTTCTTCAACTTTCTAGCCATCGGACGGACTCTTATTCCACGTTATTTCAGAAGTATCTTTGAAGGCGGTGTCACGGAAGTATCCTACAACTTAAGGCATCCAAAAGAATCTTTCCATAATACCAGTATCACGCTAGACTGCGATCAATGTACAATGATTACTGTTCTTGGAAAACCAATGTTTACTCAGGTATAATACAAACATTTCCATATTCGGTGGACATTTATGTGACACTCGGTAAGTATACGAATGTCACTCAAACTTTTTGTTTGATTTTGCTCTAACAGGTTTGCACGGAAGGTAGGTTGATATTAGAGTTTACCTTTGATGATCTAATGCGAATGAAATCATGGCACTTTGCGGTGAGGACAGCGCGCGAATTAGTTCCTAGAAGCGCAGTTGCGATGCATGCTCAACAGCAGGACCCAGCGATGCTAGAGCAACTTTCCAAAAATATCACACGACAGGGAGTTACGACAACAACTCTCAACTTTCTTAGGGTAATGTTTGTTCCACTTTCACTTTTACTGACGCATTCTGTGAAACCAATTTTCATGTAATTTTGTTGTTAATGCAGTTGTGTGTAATATTGGAGCCCATGCAAGAGCTAATGTCTAGACACAAAGCTTACGCCCTTTCACCTCGTGATTGTTTGAAGACGACGCTATTCCAAAAGTGGCAGAGAATGGTAGCTCCACCAGGTTCGTATAAAATATTATTCTTTGTGTTGTGCTGCTTGAACATTTGCTTCCATGAGCTAACTTTCACCTGTCTCACGTTGCCCCTCAGAATCAGCACGGCCGCAGTCAAAGAGGAGGAAACGCAAGGGGTCCGCATCAATATCCTCTGGAACCGGTGCAGGCACTCCTCCGGCAGCAAGCAAGAAAAGATCGCCTGGTCCAAGCTTCTCCCTTGCGTCTCAGGATGTAATGGTCGTAGGTGAGCCATCTTTAATGGGTGGCGAATTTGGTGATGAAGATGAGCGGCTAATCACGAGGCTAGAAAATAGTCAATACGACGCAGCAAGCTGCCCCTAGACACTGAACCTTTTGGTGCCGACTCTCCAATACCAGGTGGCGGATCGAACTCATGGCCACCGGCTCAGGATAGGCCACCTCATGGAAACACGCCTACCTCTCAAGAAAGCGATAAGAAATCACCAGCCGTGAGCCAATAGGGAAAGTCATTCCTAGCTTCTTAGAATAAAAACAAATTATTCAGTAAAACAAAAATCATTTGTACACACCCGAAATAGCAAGGACATGAATTAGTGAAAACAGAAAACAGGTTTTTTGTGTAGTTTAATGTTTCAAATGATCACTACCCACTGAACTTGCATACTACTACGTACGACGGTCACAAAAACAGCAACGTAAGAAACACACAACGGAAAATCAGAGTGCTCCAAGTGAAAGTTCTTCAAAAAAAATACAACCTGCTTCAGCTGCTCCTATATTAACCACTACTCTGCCATTTTCCAAAAGCAAACATTTGTAAAGCAATCTCCAAATTCATCATATAACGTCCTCTTCACTTAAAAACATCACGAATCTTTCGATAAAACCGCTGAGTTGAAGAATTTTACTTTCAAATGTTTGCTATCACCAGGGCCAGCCAACGCAGCGAGAAAGCAGTAATGAGAAGAAGCAACTGTTTTTCTATCACCTCACTACCTGTTTAGATATTTCAGTTATGCACTCTTTTTCAGAAAAATCAGTTTTACCAAATGAACAATGAGAACGAAGAATTACTGCTGTTATACTTATTACTGGATTGTGTACACCTTGTTTGAACACGACGGAATGGTATTTGGGTTACGTTAGATACAATTCAACATTTTTTGAGGAACGGGAAATAAGTATTCATGTTACACATACATAGTAAATGCTAAAAAATTATATTACGTACAGATATTCATCATTGAATGAGTGATGCACAACAAAATTTAGTGACCAAAGGCGTGTAAAAAAATCTTGAGTAAGAAGAAACAAGAATAGTTTTTTAAACATTTCTCCAATATAAAAGTAGGGTTGGTGGTAAATGTAAGAATTCTGGGAATTTGTCGAGAAAAAAGTTGACAAAAAAAGCAACACTGAAATAACTGACAGTCATTTGTCATACATAGTATATATTATAATTATCATCGTATGATACTTACATACTTATGCATCCTTGAAATCAAACGTTTTTGTAATAGCTAAGTGAACTAATTTTTTCTCGTATGAAGAAATTTTTTGAATGTTGAAATATCCGGTCAGTGAGTGAGTGTGAATGAATGATAATGATCCTGCCTGAATTATGAAGTGTGTGAAGTTAGACCTAAACTATGAACTATTGTATTTAACTTGATATAGTTTTTGGAATATTTGAAATTAGTTTGAAAAAGCTATATAATGATTATATATTGTACATCTTCGGTGGAAGGTCACCAAGTCAGGTTCATTTTTAGCATAAATTATGTAAAATTAGGCTACACTACATACAGCATATGATGAGGTACATACATACATACATATACTAGAATCCTGATGACTACACACATACAATATTAAATTGTCAAGTAATTTTGGAAACCTATATAAAATATATTGATATGATTACCTGTATGTTTAAGATACATGAAACACCGACCGACTGTGTTTGATTTTTCCGATACATTATGATTGTTATTCAATCTTGCAAGTAATACAAAGATGATGTAGCACCATTGTTTGAGGAAATGTTCTCAAACACTCAATTTAAGACCTTTAACTAGATACATATTATAAATATGCCACTTTGAAGGAAAACCACTTTGGCTGTTATATAAACTGACTCTCGTGATTCGTTTATTTTTGGAAAACGTTGCAAGTTATCATTGTTTTCTGTGTGCTCTATGTTCCTTAGTTTGTTTAAGAATGGTTATGATGTATGAAACAAAAATTAGAATCCTGCAGTAACGGTTTGAGGGACCTGTTACCGTACAACAGCAGCTCTGTTTATAGCGAATCGAAAATCAATTTAAAATGTATCCTTTTCAGTTCTCTCAATTTTTTGTTAACAGCTAGTACATTCGGTTTATCCTTAAATATTGTGAAGAATGAAGACGAAATAATGTGGTTGATGATGATGTATTTTGAAGATGAAATTTCATTTGAAAAAGTTACATACATACATATTCACACAACCAGATCTACTTATGATCTACTTAAAAACGTAATATGAATATATGTAGAGAATATTTAAAAAAGGGAACGTTGCATTTCTATGAATTTATTTTATCAAATTTATAAACTATACCACTGTAAACGTACGTACGGTTAAAATTATGTACATGAATCATAAAAACTATTATATGCTGTATTAGTCGAACCAGTAAGTACACACTACTCCATGTAAATACAGACATATACGACGATTGATAAGTACTAAAATTTGTATCGATGTTTTGTAATGAACAGAAATGTGTTTTGTTGTTGTTGTTTTTTTTCTTTTTTTTTGAAAATTCACTGTGTGATTTTGTTTCCGGTGTAGTGTATAAGTATGTTTATAGTGAAATGTTATAAAACTGTTATTTCAATCAAAAATCCAACTTCAATTGATTCATCTCTCCAGAACAAAGAGAACAATGATCAAAGTACGTAGTTGTGACGCAATGCATTATTTTTGCCAATTTAACCTCATGCCATTTGCACACCATATGAATCCTGGATATGATTTGTGTAAAAAAGAAAATGGAATTTCATGCGAGGGAAAGTTTTTCTTGTCATCTGTTGAAAAACTGGAATTTTTGAGTGACATATATTAGATGCTGACCATGGTTCGGTCGTTTTCTGTTTGATTCCCAGTTTATTTTAGTTAACATGTTACTACAGCGGGTTGGTTTCCATCTACATGTTATTCTCAGGTTCCACATTATTGCTATTTTTTCTCAGTTTGTCGCATTATTTAGACTAGACCGTATATATGAAATGTGTATGAGAGGCAGTCTACGTGTAAAAAGAATGGTATTTATTTTGATTAGTTTCGGTAAATATTTTTGTGGGCCAATGATTACAATAAAACATATTTATCAACCATGAAAATAACTCGGCTTTTATAACCATTTAAAGTTTCGAAATTGTACCATCCGCGGTTCACCTAAAACAGAGAGATGCATTTTTTATAGACAGAAGTCACCATTGCTCCACCATAAAATATACCAATTAACAAAATTTAAAATATTTTATTGGTCATTGATGTGTTTAAAATACAAGGACTCGGCTCGGGTAAATATCACAAGCGATTTTTAACCCTAAAACGTATATTTTTTACTGCTAAAATCAGTAACACGGTTAGACATAATATACTTAATAATGGCGATCCGTCACGATGTAAGTAGCATCACAATACTATCGCATTTGCATACTTTGCTAAAAACTTAAGTAATACAGCCGCATTAGTACGATCACCGCATAAAATAATCAAAATCAACATAAAATCACATAAGTACATCTTGTCACCTCAATGTATGAAATATTAGTTCTGATGAATTACAATTTGAATTTTTGCTAATAGAGAATTTAAAGTAGACAATTGAACATTACAAGATCTACAGGTGAGGTGAAAAAAAACCAATACAAATTTCTGCTACAATATATATTAAACGTGATATAACCAGTAGTATTGTAAAATCATAAATTGTTGATGTGCATAAATTAATATATACTAAACTGGTGTCAATTTATAAAACTGTTAATTGTCACCTTCGTGTATTTTGTGTGCCCTGTTTACAACCTCGGTGAGGGCACCTCGAGTCATTAGGTTCTTTTCATGTAAAGTTGTCAAGTGAAACATAAATTCCCTGTACATTTTAGTGTCCTTAAGCTCAACCTTGTGCTCGTCAACGAAGTTCGAGCAAGCATCCTTCAAATGAGAAATTCCACGATATACTTCCCTATAAATAAATTAAAAAGTTGGCTGAATGCTGTCCACTAAAACTATGCTCACATTCAATGGTATATTATTTTGCAGTTGCTACCTTGTCTTTTGTCGGTGGGCATTCCAAAGTTTCATGAAATCTTTCTGTAGTGGAGTTACACCACGCAGTTTGTCAATGCTCCGGTTGTTAAGCTCTTGATAGACCTCATCATCTGTGGAATCTGAGTCCACTTTTTCATTCGGCTTAATCGGGAGATTTGTGCTGGCGTGGTAATACTGTCGGTTTGGGTTTGGTGATGACTTTACTGCAGCTTTACCTTTCGGGCGTCCCCGTTTTAACTTTTTAGACGTAGGTTCAACAGATTTGTCCAACTCGATTTTTCGTTTACGTCGTTTTTGAGCTCCGTTATGCACTGCATGCTCAATGGGTTTAGTTAGTATTACTTTCCTTCGCCTTCGTTTTTGTGATTGATTTTGTACTCCCGGCATTTTCACTCTTTTAAACACAGTTTCAGTTTAGCATCTATACAGACAAATAAAAACGAAAAATGGATGAGCAACACATCTGCTTAACATATGCAAAGCATATCTTTATTTCAAAGGAAAACTACTTAAACGTTTTAAATGAGATGGGGGCCAGGTTTTAAAATTTCTAATAATTACGACCTTTAACCCAGCCAGGCCAAGTTTTAACTACAGGTATAAATGCACAGTGCCCGGCCTACGGTATAGCCAAATAGAACAAAATTGCCAGGCAGTACCGCAAAATGCGGCCGTCACAAGTGAACCTATGAGAGAAAACCCTAAAATAAAAGCAATTTAACATTATTTTTAACTCAGACCACAATAATTGCCAGGCTAGATGAGTATTAATGGCAATAATTCATGTATATGGAGTCGGAACCCAATTTGGTTCTTGCATTAAAGAGCCAGAACACCTTTCTTTAGCTTTGCAAAATATGCAAACCATCTTCCCTCTGCTCAAAGGAATAATACTTTTACATACATTAGGCTAATATTACACGGACAAAGACTGGAGGTACAGTACACACCATAAAAAACAACCTAAAGATCAAGACCACCTACCAAGTTTTTAGGATTGATACCAGTTACCAGACAACGAAGCTGTAACTAGACAGCTACTCTTCACACTTCGAATTTGCATATTACTGTATTATCGTAAATTTTGATCTTGTCGTACTTTTTAAGCTATAATACCAAATTTACCTGGACTGGAACTGTAGCAAGGAAATGAAATTATTCTGCCGATTGAGTATGCCAGAAGGTTTTCACATTCAAATTGGGAATATTCGAAATTAAAATAATTGGTTAATCTGAATTGAAGGAGGAAGTTGACTCATAAAGAACATGAATTTATGGATTGCAAAGCAAGTACACCAAGGCATAGAGGTGTATTCCATTAATAAGATAGTTGTTTTTTGAACGTAAATGTATGAACCATAACCTGCAATTACTCATTGTCAATCTTGATTTAGCAGTTTACAATAGTGCAATTCATAGGAAACTGCATAATGAGTTCGTCGAATGGAAATGGAACAATGGTCAATGCTCATACATCTTGGCATCGGTTTTAGTGATACTCCGTCGTTCCACATTAGTCCGGTAGAGTGCAAAGCTGATAGTAAACCAAAAACCTCTACTACTTCTAGTAGCAGCAAATGAAAATGAAATCCGTTACGGAGCGTTGGTATCAACCAAAACAAACCGGTGGCTGTGTTTAAACCTGATATGGAGGGAGATGAATTTCATTGCCTGTTACATGTTTTTTTAGCTTCCTTCCACTCACTCAACTCAAGTCAAGGACTAGTTGAGAACAGCCAGTAGTTTTATACCAAAGCAGAAGAAATGAAGTGACAAGCACATTTAGTTCGATGGTTGTTGTAATCATATTAATCTTTTTTATACATTTAAACTTTTATATATCAATTTATTAACTGAATTACTAAGTAAAAATCAATTAGGACTACATATTTCTTAATACAATAAACGTCATTATATTACTAGTACAAGTTGCAATTCGCATTTCTTACATCTGATCAAATATTAGTTCATAATTAGTTGTTGCCTCCCAGTGGTTTCTTTTTGTATAGAAATCAGGAGAGACAGAAAAGAGACAATCAATTAATAACTGTTAGTCGTTTACAGTTGACAAATTGTGTGATCAAAGTTTCGAATAGTTTCAAAACAACCAAGGGATTACGGAAAGGCTGAAGTGATTGTTTGTTTGAAAACAACCAACGTATTCGATGAAAAGTCAAGGTCAAGTACATCAACGAACTCGAGGTAAGTATTGGTCAGTTCCTTATCATAAGATCATTATTATTGTTGTCAGCCAATATTTACACAAGGGAATGGCTTCAAAGTGCTTGTTGATTGATTCATTTGCATAGCTGATCGATTATATTTTTGTTTGGGTTCTATACTTTTCACTGACCATATACAATGTTTGTAGTGGTCACTTAAGTTAACCGAGTGTTAGGAAGGGTAGCAACATTTGGCCCCACATCTCGCCTGATCTTGCTACATTTGCTATGAGTTATGATGTGTGAAATTCGATGAACAAAACATACCTCTTTAAGATTTGTTGAAGTACATTAATTTTAATATACACATAGTTGTGTAGTTGGAAGCACAAAATGTTGACAATATAACATATTGACGATGAGCAACAAAAGTATCTGTAAATATTTAATCTGTTAAATTAAGGAAGCAGTGTTCTATTAGTCGTTGCATGAATCTGAGTGCATTTTAGTGAGTTGTTTTTTGGAATAGGCAGAGTCCAATAAACAAAGTTTATTTAGTTGACAGTTGATAATCAATCGATCCCATGTATTATGGGCGAGGTGCAATGTTTGAGAGAGTTTGCATAGTCCAGATTATCAAAGGGCATTGATATGACACATATTTCATTCCATTTATCTACCAATTGACAAAGAATTAATCATTTTTAATGGCACTACCCGAGCTGAACGCGCATGTATGTATGTATTATTATTGTGTGCCTCGGCAAGTTACGAAGGATCTTGTCGTTAATACTAAACCACACATTATGAGTTTCATTTTCTGCCTGCCAAGAAAGAATTGTGGAAAGTAATGTTCATGCATTTTGGCCTTTGGACGTTCCATTTATACAATGAAATTCCTTGGATCAAATTGGTTAACTACATCCATTTCTTGTCAAATACACTGCAATTCTGGATGAGTTGATGAGTTTGGAATGTCGTTTATTTCTCAAATCGATTGTTGTTGATAACTGGTAGGGGTCTGTCATTTGAGCAATTGGGATTACGTCATTATTTTATTGATATAGGTGAGGTATGTTATTCGTTTGATAATTATTATTATAAGTTTAATTGATGGGACAGAAAAGGTATTCAAAATTATTGCCGTAACAAGACAATTTTAGCATTCATTGAACGTAAGATTTTCATGAGCTGTCCTTGGCCCAACAAGATGCCAGTGTTGAAATGTGTGTATTCTGTATACTTTTCTTTTTAAAAAATAGATACAGACGATTTATAAATATTGATCAGACACACAAGGCAGCGTTGTTGATCACGCTCATTCATTAACTATCGAACATAGTCTTTATTATGTTGTCACGTAATAGTAATTTAGTATTTGGATAGATTGCCTATCTCATTAAAATTAGTATTTAGTTTCTCTGCATATCAAATCAAGTACAGTATGAACAACAGAAATGCAATCAAATCAACCAAAAAAATCAATTATCATTACACATTATTGCCAATAATAATGTTTAAGATGAGGAGAAGCAGAGCCAATGCTAATGGCTGTTACATGTTAAACTGAGGGGGTGGAGGTTGCCTTGCTCATACTTGCATCTCAGAATTAGATTATTTGAGCTAGCATTAGCATTCATGTGGTCGTCGAAATATCAAAAATGTTGTAAGGTGAAGGTGTACGTGCTCATGTGACCACAACGAAAATATTAACATATTATCACGGTTCATCAGCCATATTATGTTACGAATATCTAAAGGTAAACACTGCGAACCACGGAGGAGCAGCCCGTCCTAAGGTAACACAAAAGGAGCAAGCAGAATTTAAAAAAATTGTATATAATGCAACAAGTTGTGTGCTGACTGGCTTTTTACAAACAGTTAGGTAGGAAAATCATATTGATTGAATAAGGGAAGGGGGTTAAGATATTAAACAATCACCATGCCCATCATCATATGGTCGATATAAAACTAAAGCGAAGAAGGCAAGGTGAGGTGCAAATCCTTCTAGTAGTATTCACTTTTTTATGTCGTTGTCAGTCGTTAATAAAAACACAACATGTAGAAGAAGGTTTGAGTTGGTTGTGGCGTATTATGAAAAAAGGCAAAGAAAGACGGCATGAAAGTATGAGGGTTGAAGACGACGAAGAAAAAAGTCATAACTTATCACATACCACATCTCTGTGCACTTCACAAAGACCGTCGCAATGCAGCACTGGTGAATGGCAACGTTGGCATAGACAAATAGATTTTTTTCTTCTTGTTCCCACTTCCCAGCAAGAAAGCTTGCTCTATCACTTATTATTAAATACTGACTTTTGTTGCAAGTTGACTTGCAGTAAGACAAATGGACAGAAACCTGAAGCATTTGCATAAAAAAGTACATTTATAATGTGGCAGCTTAAGTACATGCATGGGTGCGTTAGTTAAATGTGTTTGCTTGTTGTGGGGATGACGATAATGCTTGCCACTATTAAAAGTTTATCGATTTGCCATATTATACAAGGGGTATGCCTCTTTTGCAGAAAAATAACATGTCTGCATTACGTTGCCCCGAGACACAATTGTGTTGAAAAAAATTCATCTCACTAGTCTTACTCTTTCTTGTTTTGCTTTGTTAAAGGAATAACGCTATATGGAATGTTGAAAAAGGACTCGTCATCATCCCATGTCATACATATAAGGTCTGTATCACTGGCTGAATTTAAAATCATAGCAGCATCAATATCAAATGCGTTACTTTATTACTGTTGATTGGTCGTGGAGAGCAAGGCAAGTGGAGAGGAGCAACAAAACGACATAGTCGTTGAGCAATGAGCTTTCGGCTCAAAAAAGGGCATTTCTAATTTACCAGCATCGTCTCATCATATCATCCTCGTCATCCTCATCTTCTTGTTTCCACTAATACAGCGGAGCAAAACCAACTAATAAGACGTGGAGAATCAAGTAGTTATGCAACTTTTTTCAGTGAAAATCGGCTTTACATTTGGTTGGGAGAAACCATTGTCTGCATCCCAGAGGTGAATTGTTTTGTGCCAAACAATCAGTTTCACATCCATCTTAATTCAGATTCTGGCAAGTAAGATAATACTCTCTCATCTTCCCGTTCAAATCTGACATGTACAGTCTATGATAACCCAGCTCGTAGCCTGAGTTGAGCTGCTGTGGCATTTCATCTAGAGTAATTCTTTAAAACGTGTGCTTCCGCGTTATATGAGCTCACACGGTGCAGAAGTCAATTGTTGTGAAAAGAAAATAAGGGATGGGTAGCTTGGGGAAGCAGCGCATCACTTATTAAAAGTAACAACCACCTCCACCACCATAGAAAGTTGGTTTTGTATAATGGAGTATTATTTTATATGTATATATCTTGTGTTGTATCACAGAAGTTGAACCGAAGTGAAGCATGAATAGTCTCGTCGTCTCTTGCTGAGGTTTTGCCGTTGACTTAAAAGTTGTTGTCGTTGCTGGTGGTTGGGTCGACTCGAGTAATCAGCTAAATTGAATATGTAGTTTTAGACATATAAATATAAAAGGGAGAGAAGAGGAACAACGTTGAGTAACAGTGGCTGAAGAACAAGAAGTTTTGGATGTTTTTTTTCTCTCTCTCTCTTGTGTTTGTATATGTGTACAAGGAAGGTGGTTTGGTTTTCTTTGAGTAGTATTACTGGTACTGGCTTGTCTCAATGTGCTCATTCTTTGCAGTGCACCGTATGATGCAGCTCGTTGTTGTGAGTGAAGGAAAGGTAATCATACAAAGGGGATAAGTTGGGATAGCAGCAGCAGCAGTTGGGTAAAATACAAAGTTGCCCTGGAGCAGTCCTCAGGAATTTCAAGCAACTTCTTTTCTTCGTCAAAAGAAGTTGAGTCAAAGAACTCTCAATCTTGTTTCTCGTATAATATCATGCACTATTTGATCAACATCTTCTTCTCGTTGTCGTCTCCGTCTCGAACATCAGGTAATGTATAATAACGATTGAGTATTATGTTATGATACGAACATCACATCACACTCTTGCAATGAGGTGTGTATGCATGTACAAACGACGAAGAGCTGCAGGGCCATACATGGATTAGTTGTATAAGTCAACTGTATTAAAATCTTTGGACTTGTACTAATTCCTTTAGCTCTTCAATTCATGTAAAAGTATGAAAGAATGTGAATGGGCTCATGGTATTACGCTACTTTGGTTGGGAATAGGATGCATTTTTTCTCGTCTTCTTCGAATTGTTTTGAGATTGAGTAAAAGGTTAGATAAAACAGTTTCGTTTGGGATGGCACATTCCACAGCTCTGAGATTGATTTTGACATGGAGAGAAATAGGGAATAGTTTTGCACCTCAGTTATCTCATCGCAGAACACTTTAAAATAAGATCTGTGTGAACTAATATGACTGAAAGTGAAGTTGTCTTGTTTTTTTTATTCAATTTTCATATCTGTGATGATGTTGGTTTCGTCAAGTGGCTATTTGGCTAGCCGTCAACTAACGTGTTTTTAGGCAACCAATAGAGCACGATTGTCTGTCATTTATGGTGAAGTGTTGTGGTGTTGGTGGTGTAGTATGGGATGGTGGAGGCTTATTATGCGAGACTATTTGATTAGACCATCGTTATCAAAAAAAAAACCTTTAGTGACGTGATGAATCAGAAGGAGAGTGCTTTGTTGTCAAGTTATGACAATGATTATGATGGGGATACCCGTTTCTTGTAACACAGTGAATATTAATTAGCGTGCTATAAATGACTAATTCCCATTCTTGACAAGTCACGAATAGGCTTTGGCCAATGTTAATATTTTGATGGGCAGTGGTTCCTCTACATTTTCACAATTTTGACGTGGTTTTCTCAGAAAAACTTGAGATTGATTTTGAAATTTGTCTTGATATGACTGTGTAACATGTGCTGCTTACCGTTTAACGCATGAAAAAGTGGAATGTTATGAGGTCGCAGGGCTAAAATATCGTAACAACTCTGCTTCCCATTGTTATGCAAATCGACCACCAACGGTGTTCCTGTGTAGTTTAAAATTCGTCTGCATCTGGTTTTTGCGGGCTTGGATTAGTTTCTGTTCTTGAAAACTTGTGAAGCAACAGGTACTACCGATATATGGATCTTTGGGAAGCATACAATTTGTTCGTGCCATGACAAAATCATTATCATGTTTATTTAAACGCCGTTCTATATTTTGTGCGTATATTATTCGCTCTGAAATTGTTGTCATTTTCTGGAAATTATGCAATATTCTAGTTTCATCCATGTCATACTTGTGTTTTGTTTTCTGTTTTTACTATTTACTAATTGCTAGTTGTTAACCAGCTGGTGGACATTGTATAAACGTTATTGTTTAAAAATATTAGTCATGTTCACTTCGCAATAATTATTTAGCCATGTTATTTGCCATACTATTCTGCAAGAGTATGTCGGATTAGTTTACTCATATTGTTTTACAATTAGTGGGATAACTGGGAATAATTTGAACATTTTTTTTCATACAGAGAGACTATGCAATATGTACTGACTACAAGAACAAACGCAACAAGTTTCCCATATTCTCATGGAAATGAGAACGTGCAATATAACGTATTAATAATTATAATTTTGTTCACTGACGATCATTGCATGCTTAGAGGCATGTAGGACTACTGCACCGTGTAGAAAATACATTTCTCTGTATCATTTCAGTACCCTTCTCATCGTCGTTCTTTAAGACGTTGAGAACGGTCAGCGGAGACGAGTGCACAGCATACAAACGTGTGTGTTATGTATCTTTCATCGTAGTACGCAGGCATTTTTACTGATGTGAAGTTTGCATATGTGTAAACAACAGGAAACTATTGTTTCTCAGTTGGTGTGCTCCTGATGAAGCGCTTGGCACAGCTTTTGTTTTAAGTTGCTATTAGACGCTAATACTAATGGATGAGGCGTAGGTAGGAGTGCATTTAAATAGGAATTGCATATTTACAAAGGAGTAAAAATACACACACAGCTCTATATTTTACAGCAAGTAGCTTGGAAATGCATGAGGAGTTGACTTCCTTTTTTTATTATACTACTAGAGCAAAAAGCGCTGCTACTCATTTACGATTTAAATTAGGTACTATACGAATGCCTCCTAATGATCTGCTAAGTACTTCAGCAACCCAATTAATTGATTTTATGGTAGCTAATTCCACTTTCAAAAGAAAATAAAGGAGTGTTGAAGTGGGAAACGTTGACTTTGTTCTTTTGTTTTTTTTCTGCCCTCCTACTACAGCAAACTTTGGCGACGTATGCAGATAGGATTTACAAATTTTATTTTAATAAGTTGTTTTCTCAGAACTAATGATGATGATTATTTTCTTTTTTGTTTGTGTTTTAGATGACAACATGTAATTCTGTTGATGTTGATAGAATCTATTTGTGCATGCATTTCCGTCATCAACCAGCTCACCATGTTGTTTGTATCAGGTTTTTCCTACAATAAACTTGGGAACTCCGTTGTGACGTTGACTTTTTATAAATTGTGCGAGGACGTAGTGGGTTAAACTGTTAAATGAGGAATTGAGGAGTGTGACATCTAATAAAGATGGATATTCCAAGTTCTCCATCTCCTGTGCCTCAGCATGGGATGCGAAGGAGGAAAAAACGTTCCACTCCAACCAACACCGTTCCCGGCTCTTCGTTGACGGGACTTAATCGTGGAAGCATCCGGATTGTTGAACTCATTAGAGGTTCACTAGGCTATGGATTCACGATATCCGGACAAAAACCGTGCTTGCTAAGATGCATCGTGGAAGGAAGTCCAGCAGACAGGGCCGGTCTCCGACCTGGAAATTGTCTTGTTGGAGTTAATAACAAGGACGTTTCTCATTTAGCACATGATGACGTAGTCAGTATTATCGGATCATGTACTGGATTGCTCAGGCTACACGTTGCGGACTCGTACTTTAGCGAAAGCTCTGATGATGAGTGCTTCCAGGTAAAAGTGAGTCAAACGTGTTATCTAGCCATTAAATGTTCATAATTGCCCCTGTAATTTGTCAGGAATCCAGTTTAATGAATAAATTATTAATAACCCTTGTTTCAGCAAGTGCAACAAGCCCGTCCTAAATATCCTCACCGTCCCAGACCTGTTAAGACTGTTACGACTTCCAAAAAGCTTCCCACGTACACCAAAATGCCATCAATGGATATTGCTTCAGAAGAGAAAATTCCCATCAAATCTATACAGTGTCCAAAATCTCCTGAATCCCTCCATCGCAGCACGTCGCCATCTGCAAGACGAGCGTCTTGGGATCCTTTGATGCCATCTCCACGGCGGATTCCGAGACCGCCATACTTATGTGACGAAGAATCTCCCATTCCTGCGATTCCTCCAAGGAGTCAAAATGTGCCTTCCACATCATATCAGAAAACTGTGAATCCTAATGTTGAAATCATTCGTGTGTTCGGTCATCTTGAAAGCCCTTCTGGAAGTAGCTGTAGTAGCTCATCCAAGATGACCCCTATTACTAAACTGGTCACTGCTCCATTGTTCTCTCCTGCGTCAACAAGCAATGATCGGTTTAATACTCATAGTAGTAGTGGTAGCAGCTCAAGACGTGAGAATGCCAATATTAGAAAACCTGGTAATCATACCGTCCGTCAAATTCCCGATCCGTCCGAAACCTCTGAGTCAAACTATCAAGCAGTTGTGGGATACATTGGCTCAGTTGAAATACCTGAAGTGCACGAGAACAAACGCCTCCAAGCCATATCGGCATGTGTCAAAAAATTACGACAGGAAAAGCGGGTAAGTCTATTCATTCTATTACTAGTTGGCTTTCTGTCACTTTTATGTACTCATCTAATTTGATGTCTATGACTGTCTCAATATTTCAGGTACGAAGTATCGTGCTGCTGAGAATACAGTCAAATGGAATCAGTTTGTTCAGCTCAAATCAAAATGTTCAAAATGGACCTCCACTCGCATTTTACTCCTCAAGTATTATCGCCTTCTGTGGAGCTTATGGGGATGACAGGCGTTTCTTTGGTTTGGTTACAAGTACCGGTTCAAGAAAGAATTACTCATGTCATGTGTTCATGGTGGAGCCAAAGCTATTGAGTCATTTGGAACACACAAGGCGTGCTCGTTGCTTTGGTATTCAGTGTACTGCGCTTTCGGTGCCAAAGAGTGGTCAAGTGTTGGGACTGCAAGAGTGTGCAGAGTTCCCTGCAACTGCGGACAGTATTTTGAACTCCATTCTGAGATTACATCGTGCTTCCGACGAGATAACTCCACGATCTCCCAGTGAAGCATCGACGAGGTTGGAGAGCACGAATTCAAGCAATAGTGATTCTGGTATTGGATTTAGGGATGACTGTGATCGTAACAGTGCGCAAATATATGACATACTTGAGCACGACACAAATAGTGAGCTTAAACCGCCATGCAGGTCACCTCAACTGAGAAGGCACACGTCACCCAACTTGAGAAAATCCCTGCCGTCAGTTGGCAGCTATGCTTTGTCCACTCATGACTGTGTTATGCAAATGCAGAGCAGATGTGCGTCAAAAGAACCTGGAAAAGTGAGAGTTCCAAGCACATCCTACCAACATGCTGAGCTCTTTGGTCATTCTTCCTTTGACTCCGATCCTAAGTCACTGCAGGAAATATTATGCACTTCAGCAGATCGTGTGAGAGGGGCTCGTGAGATGCCTTCGACGAGTAAAGCTATTGGACACTCTTCTAGAGACAGACTCAGTTTAGATGGCTCTAACAGACAACCGCCCCCACCTATTGAGGTGTCGGTCCTCGTCACCCCAACAAGGGGAAGAGAAAAGAGACAGAGTATGGATCGAATGACTCCTGTGGTTGATGAAGATTTCAGCAAGTCAAATCCTAATAGAGCTTCCAGAGCATCCATTGCCAGACATGGGACGAGGAGTTTAGAAAACCTATGTATTCCTGATGATGAAGTTCCAAATCCGCTGGAATGTAGAAATAGTATTGGTTCATCTACTCCGGCATTGAATCAGGTAATTTCACTTGTTCTTATTGGCCTCTATTACTATACCACCAACTGCATATATTCTAAAAATAAAATGAGCGAGACATTTTTGATATCTGCAGTGGAATAAATCTCAGCTAATTTTTCATTGTAATATATCAGATTTCATTGTAGATAGCTGGCAATTGCTTGATGAAATGTTGAGTGCTACTGCTACATGTCCGACAATGAGTCTGATAAAACACTTCAGATGCTTCCTACTTATGAAATATGGCAGGCCATGCATGCGCATGTCTGTTCCATATTTATTTTGCGGTTAAACAATTTCACGAGTGGTTGCTCACTGCGGCATGACGTTAAATAATGCTCGGTTCACCAATGTTTTTTATCATTCAAAAATCGTCATTAGCTTGATTTGTATTTCGTGTCTTAAAACCAGATAGCAATGAGCTTTGAATGTTTTTTAGAAAAAAATCTCCAGTTAATTGCAAAATTAATGTAAAAACTTTTTGCTCGTATGTACAATTCAGAAAAACTAGAAAGGGATAAATTTATTTTGAAAGAACTAATTAGGTTATGTTCATCCTACTGTGAAGCCGGACATATAACATGACGTTTTACGAGGCTGTTGGTCGTGGAAATAGGCTCGCCGATTGACAAGCATAACAAACTGATTATGCTTATCTGCTTCTTGATTACAGGAATATTTGGTGTTATGCCATGTTTATGTTTTATGTCCTTTTTTGCGTAGGATTTGAAGAATTCCAGCAGTGGAGTCGAGTGGGAATTCAAGGTACCCAAGCCTCCGAAGCCCAAAATGGACGGAAATCGAGCCAAGAAATGGGCAGAATCTATAGAAAAACTGCTGTCAGATCCTGGGGGATCGCAAGTATTTACCGTAAGTTTGTTTCATTCTGCACATTGCTTAGACTTTAACTGAAACCTCTATAATAGTTTTGGTTGAGTAGTAGGTGCATATAAGGCATCAAACTATTGGCATTTGACGCATTGACAAATTACTGTTTGCTACGTTACAGGAATTCCTTCAACATGAGTTTTCAGCTGAAAATATTCATTTCTACACTGAATGCTTGATGTTCAAGGAAGCGTTTCCTTCGCTAACACAATCGCAGAGGATCTCAACAGCCTCAACCATATTTCAAAAGTACCTGCAGAATGGAGCTACAGATCCTGTTAATGTTGACTTTCAAGTATGTTCGACATTTATGACCATACTGAATATGAGTGCAAATGCAATGCGAACCCATTGTCTTGGAATGCGAATTCTTGTTTTTATATTAAAACCGGTTCCCCTCTTCTTCTATGTTAGGCTCGGTGTCAATGCGAGAAAGCTTTATATCAACCAACTCAAGACATGTTTGACTCAACCCTGGCTCAAGTGTTCAATCTATTGAAATTCGACTGCTACCCTCGCTTTTTACGTTCAGACATATTTCGTGATTATTCATCCGGTACCTTGGCACTCCCTCCATTGCCGGGCGAGCAATCAGATTCAGATCAAGAATCTGTCAAGTCACGCAAACTTTCTCTGGACGGAAGAAGACGCTCTCTACTTCCTTGGAACATTAAAAATCGGTCCAAGAAGAGCAAAGCAAAGGTATTGGAATGATTTAACTTATGAGCGTGTCTTAGATGTGTAGCTTTATGTAGTATGCTTTGATGCATGGTGTTTATGCATGTTTGCGTGTGTGTGGCATTCGAAAATACTGTGCTTCTGCTGTAATCAGTTGCTCAGCGGATATGATGCCAAAATTAATATCCGGTTGACCTTTTTGTGGACTTTGACTCAAACTGTGTGTACACTGTGTTGATTGGATACATTTAAACCAACCTTGAAACTTTGATTTAACATTTTTACCACCTATCTAACCATTTAAAGTAAAGAATTGCAACGAAATGAAAAATTGTTCTCCCAAAATCCTAACGCCTGTGCTTCTGTTTTATAGGGAGACCCAGATGGCTTAAACTCGGATCTGTCATTCATTCAACAGGCAGCGTTAAACCCAAGTGTAATACACTTATACCTTGCAATTTTACTATCCGTAGGTTAGGTTGATTGAATTGTTTGTAAATGTGTGAATGCCTTGTTAACTCTAGTGTGACGGTTCAGATCAGGATGATGGGTTTAGAAGACAGAGTTATAAAATATGCAGGGTGGTCCTTCCTGACAATTCAACAACTGTGGTTCCTTGCATCCCTGGTGAAACATTGGGTGCTGTTGTTCAGAAACTATTAAAGAAACGTGAGTTTCACTACTCAGCGTTTGAAGTCGTTTCGGCTTCGTCAGGAAAAGTGAGTAAATTGTTCCCTTTTGTTTATTATATTGTGTACTTTGTAAATGTAAAACATTAGTTAATGTGGGCTTGTGTAATCAATTAATCAATACATTTCTTGTCCATATAGACTCTAGATGTAAACATGCAAGTCACTGATATGACAACTAGAGAAATCAAGGTGGAACCAAGAGCTTTCATTGGTATTGAATTGCCCCATGGATGGAAAGTTGGCGTTAGAGCAAATCCAAACAGAAAAGTAGCTGAAGTTTTGAAGCCTATCCTCTCCCAACACTCACTAAAGCTTGACGCTGTCGTTGTTTATGATGTAAGTTTCGAATTTTTGCTTTAAGTTCAGTATATGTGGTATAGTTTGCTAATTACTATTTTAATGTGTCGTAGTTGGAAACTTGTGAAATTCTCGATACGAAATGTCCGATGGGAAAACTAGATAGTCACAATTTATTGGTGAAATCTAAAGGTACCTACACACTAAATGGATCATTAATAAGCGCACCTGTATATCTCTTCATATTCTTAATATTCTCATCCATGTTTTTGTTGCATAGCCGAAGCCAAACTGGAGGAAATCACAAATCATATCCGAGAATTTGGCACATTTGACCACCCTTTTGTGGATGATGACCAAATATCAGCAAAGGTAATATAAAATGAGTGTTAAACATGACAGAATATATACATTCTCAGTCATATGTTAAATTATCCTTTAATTTAAACAGACAAGCTCAAGTCAAGCATCGAGTGTCTTCCGCGATTTCCTGCGACGAAGTTCCAAGAAGTACAAACGAAAGAATAAAGGTGGTTGTCAGTACAATAGTTTAGGTAAGCATGAGTGACACCGATAATCAAAATAAGATCCAGCATATAATGAAAAAGTTTTCAAATATTGATAATTTATATATGTAGAAGATCCAGCCAAGGACCCAGCAAACGAATTACATGGAGGTTTGCGAAGTGATATAGAATCCGAGCCTGAAAGAGCACCTACCCCACTAACAAAGTTATCCGATGAAGAGAACTCCCTTCCGCCACAATATCTTGCAAGCTCACATCCCCATTTGTCAGTCGTAAAATCAACTCCCGAATCCCCTTTAAGCTTAGTTCCGTCCGAATTAAATCTTGCAGAAAACTCAAGAAACAGGAAACCAATCTACATTTCACAGACAACCAACAGTAAAGAGTCATGACAAAATATAATATATTTATAAACGTATATGCATCTATATTATAATAACTTAATATTTTTAATATGCCGAAATCGTTGTTTTAAATCCATTTTTAATGTTTATCCATGTGACATAGCTTGAATGCCATTTTGTTATTTTTAAAAGTTTTAAACGTCGTATACATACGTTCTGAAATGTTTTAATGAAGAATTTTAACACAATAAATGAGACAAATCAAAGTATAACTGTTTTGCAAGCCTTTCAGAGTTATTTCCGACTCATATTAGTTAGCCTAATTGATTCTCATCAATCCAGCATTTGCAATACTCAACTTGGTAATACTTTTGAAATGCTGTGACAGATATTTCATGCAATGTACAACATAAAAATCAGATCATATTAAAATGCCCTTGTTTAGTTCATGAAGCTCATCGAGAGTTTATTAGTAATTAAATAATTACATTAACATTCAAGTCAAGAAATTGTATTACCCCGTAAAATGTTACATTGCAGTTTGTACATCCGGGGTGATGGACTGTACTTATTTGCTTCTCACTCATAAAATATAATTTACATTTACTGAATCAATATACCCGAGTTAATACACACTGACAAATAATGATGACACAACATTCTTTCGTCTCCATTTTCAATATCATTTTAGGATGTTTAACAATCCGCAATTAGTTTTTAGTTCCATTTTAAAATCCATCCCACATCTACATGTATAAATAATGAGTAAATATATTTCTTGGGCAATATCCATGATGCTGATGAAAGTCAACTTTCAGTAAGTTTTAAAAATATCTTGAGGTTACACGTAAGTTGTTCACGTATTCAAGTCACAAGTCAAATCAACTACGGAGAAACCTGGGTCGCTTTGTAACACTAGCGATTTTTCTAGTAGGTATACATAGATTTGTACATTTACTTAAGCATATAATAAAAAGAAAATTATAAAGACAGTATTTGTGGGCTTAACGTAAGTAAATGCGCAATTATAGGGTTCAATAAATTAAAATCATTAATAAATGCGGAAAGGTTGGATCAGCACTGACTGTATAGAGCTACGGCGAGTATGAGAACTTGAGAAGAAAACTGTCGTATGGCAATGAAGTAGAGTTGCTTGCTTTTGGTCTCAATCATCATTATCATGAAGATAAATTAAAATTTAAGTCTAAAAAAATTCAAGTCAACACAATATGTGTGAAACACATGATTTGGTAAAGTTTCTCTAACCATCTTTTTAGGCTGTAGCACTACAAAATACATTTGATGTTAACATAGATTATAAATACATACATTTTAAAGTTTTCGTCGTGGTAGGAAAAATCATTATAATCTCTTTCGTGACTATGTATTTTATACACACATAGTTAGCGTCTTTGAATGTTTGGATATTATGCTTTCTGTTCTCATTCTCTATATTATTCTTATATATTATCATTTACGTACAAATTACAAACAAAATTTCTTCCATATGCGGATAGAAACGTCTCGTAGTGTTGATCGGGCAATCGTTTAGGTAGCACTTGGACGATGTGGTTGATAAATCCTCAATAGTCGTTACGATCGAACATCCGAAACGATAACAATTTCAATCTGTTGGTTAAATCAGTAAAAAAAACAATAATAACCTGCTGCACCAGTGTTGTATAAAGAATTTTTAAATGTTATGAAAACTTACACAGCGAAGACCACGCTCAAGTGGATTCGTTATGTGTAACCCCCTGGGCATGTAAACGCGCTGGTTCTGTTCTTCTACAAATCTCGTCAATTTCTTTAAACACTGTAATTAACCACAAATGATCGGAATTAACTACGAATTCTGCATAGAAAGTTTCTTTTGTTTAGTAGTTGAAAAAGGCATACACTCACCTTGTCATACTTTGTATCTGTACATAGGTAAATTAGGTTCGCAGTTAGATACCCGAGACATGACTCACAAAATGTTGTGCAGTCAAACTCTTCAGCCTCTTCAAACATGGTATTTATATCTTTGATTGTGTCCACAAACACTGCGGGATCAATCTGCAAGGTAAAATGAAATGTGTCAAATAATCTTGGAAGCCAAGGTTGCAAAATTTAGTTTTATCACGATAATTGTAATCACTCACCCGTCCACCAAGCTCTTGCTGTGGAAAATCCGTCATGAACCTGATCCCGATGCCACCACGATAGTCTCGTTCAACGACCACCCGAGCAACCGTATTAATACCGTTGGCACTGTTAGCAGCAGCAGATGAGTCAACTCCACCCCCCGCATTTGGCATTCTCACCGAAGTGTGGTGTTGAATGGAACCCATCTCTTGTGGCAAACGGGACATACCTTCATAAAAGGTCAGTTACGGTGGATCTACCAACAACGAACATTAACGGAGTTCTTTTTGGTTGGCTGCTCCACACTACACAATTAGTGACACACCTCAAATCGCCAGCGAAAGTCCATCAATCCGTCCCTTTAAAAGTTATTCTTTAAATATTATAGTTCAACCAAATGCCGTCATGCCAATGTCACTCACTACCAAAGTTGAAAAATTCTTCATTTGGCACAATCAATTAACATATATCTATCCGAGACGGTTTTAACTCTCACTTATCGTTTCATCTTTTATGTTGTAAATTGCAATGATTTAGCTAAAGTTGAGTGTATTTTTAGCTGCTGTCACTTCGTGCTCTTCCCAGTGAACTGCTACAATAGTTATCACTTCATTTGTCATCATTGGATTAATTAGTCAGCAGCGTTTTGTATTGTATTTCATTGCCACCACAACCACTACTTGATAAAAATCAGTATACGTCACATGTATTTTAAAATTGGTTTAAGTTAAAATATAATTTAACTAGAAAGTAGGACACGGAAGATTTGTTGACTTGAATGGTGAAAATTCAGGGTTCAGTATAAAAAATTATGTATTTAGTAGTAGTATTTAAGCTTAAAATTTGAAAGTTTCCATCCCGTCTACACCCTTAGTTCATGAGTGTCCTTCATTTTAAAATTTTCTTTTATTGTATTGTTGATCTCTTCCCAATTTGATGAGGCGAAGAGTGAAGATGTCCAGAATAGGGAAGTTCAACGACCAGCGCTACTCACAAATGAGAATCTCAGATGTTTTTGCTGCCGCGAACTGCCTTTTCCTTAATCCCTTCTCAGGTGGTCTTACCTGTGTGAATACACAATAAAGAAATGTTGTCATTCTGAATCTATATCATTCCAGTTTAGTTTCATTTCACCGACTATTTCTTGATTAAATTAATCATCTTTGTTGACAGCTAGCATGACCTACCAAAGGGTATAGGTAACCCACTGTTTTTGCCAAAAAACGTTATATTTCTCCAATTGAATCTATATTTGCAGTTAATCTTTTCTAAAAAAGCGTTGTTAAAGTGAAATGCAAAATAGCACTGCTAACGGTAAAAAGAAAAGATAAAAAGTATTAAACGTGTGTGAATGTCAAGAATTCTTAGAACTGGTTTAGTAAAAATGTCAGAGTTAGCTGAAATCGCCGGTAATATCTCCATTGTTAGGGAGCGAATTGTGGCTGCCTGTGCAAAACGATCTCCAGTAAGTACTTGGCTGATTATACATGCAACTTAATTGTTGGTGTTAATGTTGTTCTACAAGTTTTATTATTTCTTGTAGGAACTGCAAAGTATATGTGAGCAGCCACGACTAGTAGCAGTTTCCAAAAAGAAGACTGTTCAGCATGTAGTCAAAGCTTATGAAGCTGGTGTGGAACATTTTGGTGAAAACTATGTTCAAGAGTTGGCAGAGAAAGCGGCTTATCCTGAGGTTTGTTGCTATTCAATTTTTGTAAAGTGTTGAAAACTGGTAAACTGAAATATTTATAATTTCATGCTTTCAGATAGAAAACTGCTCCAACATCAAGTTCCACTTCATTGGCCATTTACAGAAGAACAAAGTCTCCAAATTGTTGTCTGCCGGTGATAAGCTCTTTGTTATTGAGACAATTGATTCGGAGGGTCTAGCTAAACATGTTAATGATGCAGTGGCTCGACGAAATCCAGAAAGTAGCTTAAACGTGATGCTTCAAATCAATACCAGCGGAGAAGATTGTAATGAAAATCGATGATATCTCGAGTACGACTTTTGACATTCTTTCAGTCAATTCTAATATTGTTGATTTAATAATTTTAGCAAAAAGTGGAGCAGATCCTGAATCATGTGTCACTATTGCCAAATATATCATTGAGGAATGCAAGCAATTAAACTTTATCGGACTGATGACCATCGGATCCTTTGAGCAAAGCACAAGTGACAGTGATGAAAACAAGGACTTCCAAGTAAGCTATAAAAAAGCTTATTTTGTGCTGTTGCTTTCCAAACTAATAAGTATTCAATTTAAATTTATATTACGATGTTTTCATTGCAGACGTTGTACAATCTGCGAGAAAAAGTATGCAAAGAATTAGACCTGGAAAGAAAGAACGTTGAACTATCCATGGGAATGTCTGCAGACTACGAAGATGCTGTAAGTCGTTTAAACGGTTTTTATAGTAAGATTGGAAGCTTTGTAATTCGAGTTACTAATGTTAAACATGAATGGGTTATATATGTAGATTGTGCAAGGCAGTACAAATGTACGCGTTGGATCCTTCATATTTGGTGCCCGAGTACTGCCAACTCAGACTTAACAGCCGAATGCAACTCATAATCAGTGAAAACAGAAACTTGTACATATGTTTACTCATTAATTTAGCTTGCGTATAATTACACAAACGTAATTGACTGTAATTCCCGGTGATCGTGCACATAATATTTTAAATAAAGAAATCAAATAAATGAGCAATAGAAAATTGCATTGTTCAATTAACCGGATTTATTTTGTTTTCAAAATTACTTCAATTGGATTTTTAAGCAAAAATTATAATTTTCATTGCTGAAAATGCATACTTTCTTACAGTGCTTTTCGATCTGTACTACTATGCTGTTTCAGCAGCCTCCAGAGTAGAACATGGGGCACTACGAGAATCAATAAATTGTAAAGCCAGAAATGAGCAGCCATCCACGAAGTCTGGAATTCCAAAGGTGTTTGTGGGTCAAAAGCTAAACCGATGACACTGAATTGAGCCTAAAGTTGAAATACATAATAATCATTAGATCCATGTTATCAATATTAATGCATTTCGACAAAGCTCTAGACATTTTTATCGCGACTTACTTGAATCATTACTCCTGCATGGACTAGAGTTATTTCCCAGAGAAATTGCGGTTTATGACTAGAAAGGCAGTAGTACAACGACAGAGCTTGGACTGGTACAATGTACAATAGGTAAACAATCGCTTGTATAATCGGGAATGGAGCTGGGTCATCAAATAAGAAGGATTTTTCATGTTCCACAAAGCCAAGAAAGTCAACGTTTGCATTCATCGGAGCCAGAGCCGTCTGAATTCACAAGGAAAAATTCCAAATGCACTGTCACAAATTGAATTACTATGGAATACAGCCATTAAACGGGAACATTTAAATTATCAGATTTACAAATCCTTTTGCAAGCGTAATGCATATGCAGCCAGCCAGAGCGACTGCTATCGTCAGATCTACGGCCTTTAGTGGAATTGACGTGGAACTTGTATTCCAAGATGGTCGTTTTTCCTGTTTAAAAGCTCTAACTCCAAAATGAAAAGTATATTTTTATTTCAAATATCTCTTTCTCCCCACCAATTTCAATGAGGATTTATCATTCAATTTAGTTATTCCACACATTAAATTTGAGAAACATACCTTAGCAATGCAACCATGGGAAAAATTACATAGGGTATATTCAGAAATGTACAAAAGGTTGGAGAGTGTTTTCCCGTAAAGATACCAAGGATTAGAACAATCATTGAATTGATGATTCCAGCTCCCCAATATATTCCAAGTGATCTCCAGCTTTTACTAAAATATTATGCTATTGTTTAATTTATTATGGAAGATATATTTTGGAACTTATAATGATGTTCATCCTAGAGAAACAATGTAAGAAAAACCAAAGTGCAATTAGTAATTCCCAGCCTTGCATGTCAACAGTTTAAGCATTTGAGACTGGTTGAAAATTGTAACTAATACTAACTATAACTTTAAACTAGATACAGCAAAATTGAATGAAATAACTGTGCAAACTTTTTTGCTTTTATTACAGTAATTCGAATCAATATTTTGAAAGAAACTTTTTTTAAGTAGAAAAGTTTTCAACATTGTTAAAAGGGGAAAAAACAGTTGCATTTTTATATGGATTGCAATGAAAAAGTCGTATTATCAGAAAATCTCTTCCCAGGCAATTACGTGCTTAAAAGAAAATTTTCATCTTATGCACTTCTGAATTTCAGATTAAATTAAGGCAACCAACAAAGTCTTGATGGACAGCACCTCAAAATAGATTGAAGAAGGCGGATATAACCTACAAAATGTCTATAATCATCTCGACGAGGGTGCTATAACGAAATGTTGATACTCTCTGAGACTTAATTTTTCTTACCCATTAGATATAAGATGAACTAGGCCAAGGTACATGAAGTAGAAACCGATGCCGTCAAACAAGGCGATTGCTGCTCATTCATATAGATTTTTCCAACAAACACATTTGAGTCTGCATTATGCAAGTAGTGCTCGCTTTACAATGGAAAGATATTAATGGAAATCTGAATGTTTACCTGAACCCCACGAACTGGCTAAGTAAGGCTCACCAAGTTTCAAGTATTCCGACATGAAATTACGAATCACTCCATTAAACTCAAGGGTGATAATCAAGTCGATTACGGCAGTGAACGCGAAGAGAACAGCCCCTGCGATAGAAAAGTAATAGAAATATGATTGGGAATGGAGAAAGGCAATAGACCCCTCTTCTAAAGCTATATTCCTAGCATGCTTTGGACAAAGTGGTTTTTCTCGTTTCGCTTTCACCTCATGCAGTAGCAGTAATACACTTGAGCCTGGAAGCAACTCTTTTATAACCACTTTCTCTCGTCTGCGGTTAACAATTAGCAGAAAATCTGAATGGCATTGATGATATGGAAAGAAAACTCGGTGTTTTTTCTCTCCCATTATTATTATTAGCTGTGGTAAAGCAATAATAGATAAAGTTTTCTATGACTTACCATAACATACCCAATCATTTATATAGAGTTTGGCCACACCAGCAACCACAGAGACTAGAATTAGAAAGCCTGAAGCCATCATCCAAAACGGCCGCACCTAATCCAAAAAAATGTACTTTACTTTGGCTGTTTCTGTACTCTTCATATATATAATATGTTATTATTGTGTAATAATGAACCCTTTCATCAATTTTAAGTGCTAATCCATGCAGACTTGGGGCAAAATCAGAGGCAAGGAGTTTGTTACATTTTTACTATGCCATGGTCTCTCGTAAAAAGCAGTAGGAATATATGTATATATGTAATTATGATCATTCTCAAACAATTTAAGATTCGTTTCGTGAGAAGGAAGTGCTAGATATTTTTTTTTGTTAAATTGCCACTGGCTGCTGCTCCTGCTGGAATGAAAGTTTGGTGAATTGTAAGAAAAGCAGAGCAGGTGTGTTGGTCCTTATCTTAATGGAGTTTTCCCTGCTTCTATCAATAAATTGATGCTACTGCTGCCCGTGAAACGGTATGGGTAGGTTGAGAAACCATAAAATAATATAATAATCTAAAAAGCCGTGATATTAGACGCATCTCCGATAGTTGGCATTGACTTGGCTCGCGTGTGTTAGAGACTGGCTACAATGATGACAACGCGGGATAATATTCCTTGTTAACTGTGAATGGGAGGGTGAGAGCGGTGAGCTAATCATGATGGAGTCATCATCGTCATCTACTTTCAGCCTTGGAAAGAACACTTTTTGTGCATGAGTCTTATTAAACGAGTGTATTTTTCATGTAAAGCGTTGAAAACACATGGTAAAGGGAATAATCACATCACACCAAATGAACTCATTTGCATTATGTGTATACTTTATAGTTTTGCATACCGTTTGGTCGATTTTTTCAAAGGCATTATTGAAGACGTAGGTAACAGGCCAAGCCAACAGACTGACAAGAATTGTTAGCTTCAAATGATAGAAGCTTGCAGCTGGTGGTGTTCCCAGTGTTTTACCTTGTCTAGAGATTATATGTTGATTGACACTTCTTTTACCCATTTTTGCTTCAAGCACTACTAATATTCACTTCTGAGAACTGACAGAGTGCATAATATTAATAAAGACGTCTAAAAAGATGTAAGCACGTATTATATCGATATTTTTCTCTAAATTTTAACCACACTCGTTGAAAGAATAACCATTAATAACTTGAGAGTAGTCTGTCACCAAAGATCAAGTAGTGGATGTCTACTTATTTAGTTAACTTTCAAGACCACAAGCATGAGCATACCAAAGCAAATTATGCATAATATGTATTGCAGTTACACATGGTGATGTTCAAGGTAAGCATTTTCCACTTTGGATGAGTGATACTCCCTACTCATTCATTATAGTTAGGAGGACACATGTGCAAGTTCACAGATCATTCAGCACCTGTACGAATGCCTACTCGCCAAACTACTTAACCGGTTCTTATGCTGTACGCACATCAGTCGCAATGTCGTATCGGTATCGTATCGCTGGAAGATATGATCAGAGATAGTATAAGCGTTTGATTGAAGAGGCACTAAGCTTTAACTGCATAAATACTTTCATGATTTAAACGAATTTTAAAGGGGGAAATGTGTGTGAAAAATTTTCTTGGTGTGAAACATCAATCGTGACGCATCAAGTTATTGATTAAACGGCTGCAGTTGCAAATGTTTGGGTACATGATGTTTCAACATGCAAAAATTGATGTTCCTGCATATCTTGACACGAAATAAATAAAAATGCAGCAACCAGGAAAGTCATTACTCTTAAACAATATTGCTTTCATGCGTACTTTATTAGTTTATTTTTGTCATTTAAATTGCAATTGTACAGTTTTTATTAAATGTCACCAAAAGTACTTATTATAACAGTTTGATTTATTGTCCGAAGCATGAAAATGGGTCACTGCAGTTCAGTATAAATTGGATTTTAAATTTAAAGTCTGAGCTGCATCTAATTAGTCTATAAATGCCGTTCAGTCATCATAAACTTAAAATTATTAAACACTGCCTTTTCATTAGCATTCTATGGAGGTGTTCAACGCATTCCCTCAAACTTCTCGTGACCAACAGGTAACAAGTCACAAGTAACAACAACATTAAATCAGTTGGCAGTTGCTGCCACCAAACCGGAAGCGGGGAGGAAGCCCAAGGGCTCATCATGTCACAATATCACTAGAATTAGCACCACGCGAAATACGAATTGAATAAGCCCCTAAGGATTCTTTCCTGTAAACTCCTTATCAGTTTTTATCTACAACTCACAATCCATTTGTCAAAAAGGAGGCGTGTGCAGAATTTTTATACCAGTTACTTTTAAAAATATGGTTTACAGTTGAATAATAATAATATGCAAATATGTATAGATATATAAACTGAACGGAAGCATAATACATTCTATACTTGTGTAAATGTCTTGCAGAATGCTCGGTCCGACAAAGAATAAATGCGCACCGTAAGAGCAAATATGCATAATATCGTTCAAAGAGAAACGGTGTTACAAATGATGACATCCTGCAGCGATGGACAAACGTGAAAGTACCACCAAAACAGTTCATGTTTAACAGTTTGAAGTGAAACCATGGAGCAAATAAAACTAGCAACTTTCTTCGTTCTTTTCCTGTTTACCCTTAGGGGGTTGCAGGTGAGTTTGAGCTTGACTAGGCATAAACTATGTCCCAAAAAAACTATGCGTTTGCCATAGTGATGTAATCAGAGGCAATGGCCATGGGAGTGAAAATAGAGACATAAGAAGCCTCCAGGTTTAAGGAAAGGTTTCCATCCTATTATGACTTTATATTCAACCACACATCATAGTTTTAGAAAAGAGTGACCTAATTAATCAACCCATGTAAAATGTTGACAATCACTTGGACAAATGATAATCAAGAAACGTTAAAGGAAGGAAATGATTTCGTCTACATTACATTACTGCCAGAGTTTCAAGCTTTCCTTAAAACTTAACTAGCTCAGAAAGGGCAAGCACTGTTTACAAAGCAAGGGGACACTAACTCACGTACGAAACCTCCTTCCTTCAGTCCTTTACAGCAGTGGGAAATAATCCTCAAAGCAACACGTTTATACATAACGTGAGCGACTTTGTCGACGAAGTTTGGGGAAACAGTTAGCATGCACTCGGCCATGCACGCTATGAAAACATGTCAATGGGCAGTCTTTCCAGCGTAATTGAGATTGTCTTGTGAGATGATAATTGTCTCTCTAGGGATCACTTCATTTCTTGTCAGAAACTGTATCCTCATTATGACGAGCATTGCATTTAACTCCAAGATATTATAATGCAATCATTTTCGCTGACATTCGTCTTGCACATAACGACAGGGGACGTTTGTGCTTTTACTTCGTTCATCAAAAAAATTGTAGTTTGCTTTTAGTAGTGCATGCTGTGCCGTAAATTTCCCAAAAGATATTGTTGCACGTGTTTAAAAATGAAGCAAGTCAATTTTGCATGCCTCACTTTCCTGGTTTTTAAGAATGCAACACTGCCACATTCTATTCTGTTTGTTAGTCCATCACCGGTTATTTTTTGACTCCACGCCACAGACTTTTGCATTCATTCATGTTTGACTTTTAACAAATCGCTGCTTTTTTTCTTCACATTCATAAAACATACCTATCCAACAATTTTTTTCTGGGTTTGAAAACACATGCCTCAAAAATGTCTTTATTCTCCTGACTTTCAAATCCCCAGTGCGTTCAATGTATAAGAAATGCATACTAGCATATCATGATGTTGCATGAGCTCAGTTGCAGTACAAGAATTGCAAAAAAGAGCAAGTGCTCAGACACATACCTTGAGCGGATCTCTTTACTTTCTCTCACTCATGCCGAATTTCACAGTAAAGTTTGGAGAAACCTGAGAACAAGTTTTAGTTGTAGAATTGGAAGAGCAAAGAGCAGGGTGGCAGGCAGTAGAGCTCTAGCTCTTGAGCTGGTTAAGAGAATCTTTCCTGATCGTATTGGTGCGGACGAACGTATGTATTTTCAGCTGCATTTTGGCTGATATGCTCCCGTTGCAAATCTAAATCTGGACACGTGTGTATAAAGCAGTAAAGTTGTGAATTGGAGCTCTCTGCTTGCTGCTCTCTTACAGTTTTTCTGATGGGACAGTTAAGAGAAATATTGTAGCCCTTCCAAATAATTATTGTAGTTAGTTAATTTGGAGAACCAAAACTAAATCTTGGTGAACCAAGAGAGACCGAAATGAAATTGATTGTAGTTCTTTAAATGCGTCCAAATTCCCTCCCCCGCAATCTTCCATTAATCCCATGAGTGAAGTGGCAGTTATTAATGTGAGATTTGTTGACTGACTATGAAAGATTAATATTACGGGAAGCTCAATGTCACCCAAAACATCGCATCATCATCATGCTTCTATTTATATCGTTTATGCCATTATCACAAAATATAAGAGGTTTTCCGCCTCTTCTCAACAATTCTTAGAGTGACGATGGTGCACTTTTCAAATGCACAAAAAACAACTAAAAGAAAGAGGAAAGTGTGACTTCATGTTATCAAAAGTGCACATCATATAGTACTTGTAGTTTTTCCCCAGGAAATCCCACACGAACTAAATTTCCATATTGAACCAAGCAGTTTATACTATATTTGTGTAGACAAGGCATTTATTCAGGGTAGATAAGTTGCTGCCGACAGACCGAAAGAGATTCATTCTCCCTGCATTCACAATAACTTTTCGTTACTAATACTCAAAACGGCAGCAACATCATTTGCATTTAATTTGTTTTCCACTTTCCAGTTCATTGCTGTGCAATAGAGTAGGGCTTTCCTTGCAACTGTGATCCTTGGTCCGCTTCGCCCACATTCTGGTTCATCGACTCCGAGTTTTTGCTTCATTTAATTTTGATTGCGTGTTTAAACAAATTCATGAACTGTGATCTCAAGTTTCCGTGAAATCATTTGAAATTATTTTATTTGAAATTCAATAACAAGACCAGATACTGGAACAGTTCTCTGGAAAAAGTGCAATCGAATGATATTCAAAACCAAAAAAAATTTCAGCTAACAAAAGTGCACTCTAATTTACGAATTTTGTGATAATTAGACAGAATATTCAAATCGCAAACGGAAAAACTCAAAACGTGAAGCCCGCAATACTGAAACGTTCAACCGAGAGTCCCATCCTCACATCCCCATTCTCATACTTAGGAAAAACGTCTCCGATCTTAAACACATTTTACAGCGATACTGCCTGTAAATAAGTTTGAAGACATCATAAAAAGTGCACCTTTAATGGATAATTAGTGCAGTCAAAATTGTTGTAAGTAAGCCATTCAAGCGACGCAGTCGTCGCAGTAGAATTAAGTCAGGCGAATTGGCAGGGTATTTTGAGCTTCTCCCATCTGAAACACAGTAGAGATCAGATCACACATATACATATATACGTATGAGTATAAATAGAGCAATATTATGTTAGAGCAAGCTATTAAAATCTACAAAGATTTTTCTACCGTTTATGTAAACGAAAGTACCTAAGCCGGATAGAAAAATCAAGAAAACGGGTCATTAAGTCTTGGCGTGAACTAAGGGATAAAGTTTGAAAGAAAAGAAAGTGGAAATAGCAAAAAACTTGACCCAGTAGTGCCCAAAATGGTTGAGCCAAGTGAAAAGTCGGATAGGAAGAAGCAAGTCCGGTGGGGCTCCAAAAGACACTTTATCAATAAGCTGAAGACATTCTTTGGACACCTTGGACTATTCGCTTCGCTCATCATCTATACGGGAGTTGGTGCTTTGGTAAGCATATTTTATGGTTTGCCTTGTGAAATAAACGCATTTTCTCTCACATTTTTTCCCATCTTTCAAATTATTGTTATTACCTACTTCCATTTTTATTGGAGGGAACCAGTTATGCTGCTATGAATAGCTGGATATAACGCATTTTTTAACGGTGAGCACTAAAATGGAGAAGGAAAAAATGACTGCTTTCTTTATTGACTTCGGAATCCGTGTCGACTGCCATGAATTTAACCGACTATTTGCACTAATGCATCAATACGTCTAAATTGTTGGGTTGTGAGGACTGCGCCCTCAAAAATTGACTTTTTCTCAACCAACACATATTATTGGACTCGACTTCATCAACGACCCTCTCTCTGCAAACTATGAAGCTTTTTATTCATATGATTACGATTTCCCATTTTCACTCAAAATTGCGACTACTAATTCAGTTCCACTTTCTCAGCATCTGTCGATTACAGCCTTCATTGAACTTCAGTAAATAGCCTTGGACACTGATAGCATGAATGAATGGAGCTTGTAATATAAATTCTATTTGACCGGCTCGTTGAAAGCGCTACGGTTCAACGAAATAGTCGCACAATAATGCTTAGCGTCAGCTCCAGAAGTGCAATAGAGAAAAGAAAATATTTGATGATGAGCAGCAAACACCACCATGCCGGCTACAAATATAAATATTTCCGCGTGTTATGTAAAAATGGACTAAGCAGTTGTGCAATTCATCGTAAATTGTAGAGTAGACACATGTACTCCTAAAAACATACACAAATGTGTACATTGTTTCATGGTCGTTATAAAAGGGAGAAAATAGAACGACTGGGTGTAACTGTTGGTACATTATGAGAGTTGTAAATAGCTTTTTTTACTGTCGTGTAAACGGCTTCCACGTACAATCTCAATGTCTGAATGAAACAACTGCATCTCACTGAAAATCCGACAGTTCCAACCTTCTTTTTACTTCTTTCTACTTATTACTCCCATTCTCTTTTCATTTTCTCTCCTTCCCTCAGCTCGTAAGCTGAATGCTGAATGATATGAAGTGTACGCAATAATCATGCATTTAAGAGCGGCTGTTCATATCTCAGCTTTTCACTCTTTTTTCCATTGGATGACTCGAGGAAGAGAAAAATGACCATCGTCACTTTAGTACAAAATATATACAAAAACAGTATGAGACTCCGCTCCATAAAAATCTATACAAACGACAAACACAGCTTCATAAATGTGACAGTCATCGTCATCACGTCACATTGGAGTGTGTGCGTCTATTTAATTCCCAAGCGAGTGTGATTCCCATTTTTCATCATTTTTTGCACCAGTAAATACAATTTTGTTTTCATACTCCATCATTTTAACCGAATTCACAAGTACTAATGAATATAATTGAAGAAAAGAAGAAAAAGTTTGCGGCAAGATAGGAGCCATTCATACGTGTTCTGTTCCAGTAGTAATGGTATATATGTATATATAGGCAATTTTTGGAAGTAATTCATTTAGATTTCCTATGTCGTGCTCTACTTACATATTTCTCATTCTCTACCTAAAACCCTACAACTTTTGCCCGTTCCTTGTTATTTTGTTGCGACCCTGTAATATTATTATGTCTCCGAAAGTAAGATGCACAACTTACACAAACCACTTCAGTTACATAATATGTAAAATTTATGCCTAATATTTACCGTTTTGATGATGCAGAAGTAATACATCATTGAAAGTGTCGTCGCAGGCTTGTGTGTCGCTGTTTCTTTAGCCGAAGTGGAATAATATGGAGTGTAGTGTGGGACAATGCTAGATATATGTGTTTGTAACGGAGTGAAGTGAGTACCGAAACTGGGATAAGTTGCCGGAGTGCTTTTGATTTAATGCCAACAGAATCACTGCCTTCCTCATATTAAAATACCCTGCTGAATCATATCATGCTTGAGTTTACGGGAAAGAAAAGACACGCATAAAAAACCTCACCATTTCTTATGTATCTAAATTTCATTGGGAATGTGTGGAAACGTGACCGGCATTGTAAAGTAAAAATAAAAATTCATACAATAGTCTACCACGACCACAGACTAGAATATTTTTTACATGAAATGAAATATGCTCTGGGCAAAACGTCTTGCTTTCTGGCTCTGAACAGAAGGGGTTCAAGGTATATCGCAAAAGTCCAGAGAGGGTATGTTTCGAATTACATCCCTGTGAATAGATCAGGCTTGCATGAGGTAAAACTCAAGAGGTCAAATAGAAAAGCAGTTTGTTTGAAACGAGTAACCTTAATTCATTACGAGGAAACGGTTTGTCACGAAGTTCACGAATCTTAAAATAACACCCCATAACCAACGATTGATTCGTGCAAAACGAAATGTTTTTTCCCGTTTGCGGTTCCACTTCCAAACATTAAAGAATTACAGCATTTCTAATTGGTATCTTATATCATTTTTCATTATCATTTTCGAGAAGAACAGATATAAATAAAATCCCCCATTTTTGCAACAACTTGGAAACCTAAGACAAAAAATTCTTAGCAAAGTTGAGACGTGGGAGTTGGGATTCAGTATTACCAATATACCACTAACTAAAGGAAGATGTACAACCAAGCCAGATAATGCTTCAAAAGTTTTCATATTTACACAAAAATCGCGAATGAGGTAGCCCTTGTAAGGAAAGAGTTATCGTTGGAAGGATGTGAGAAAATAAATTATTTTTGAACTAGGATACAACTCAGAGTAATTTCAAGGAAATTGAAATATCTAGAAAACTTAGAACCATTCTCTCCTCCTTTCCCTACTCCCCACACTACATATGAACAAGCATCACGATTTGACTTAAGAGACTTCAGCTTCAAACATACTTTCGATTTTAATCCTACCTTGGAAAGGAAAAGGTTTTCGGATGCAATAGAAGTCAGCAATGAATTTCGGTAGGTAAGATTTGTTCCGCTGCAAATGTTAAAAATTGTAACTTCAACATCACCTTAATCAACCGGACGGCAATAAATATGTATGAAAAAAGAAGACGTTTCTTCAGTTCACTTAAGTACTTGCTATTGGCATCGCATACCCAACTTAAAACTGAAGGTTAGAAGGCGCATTAGCCAAAACTAGAGCAACAATTATACTTTAGAGAGATATCAGTTGGTACTTTGAGGAGATTAAAAGTAGGTATGGAATGTGCTTCAATCACCAAGTTTTGGAAGCAACAAGAAAGAAGCCATGGTTTCAAAACATTATCCAATAACTATTACGATAAAAGCTTGTATCGTATCGTCTGCTCTCAGTTATTGGCAAGTGGGTGCAGAACTATCCTTAGTGTGATGGCAGGAGTAGTGCTAATAGGCGCAATAATTTTTGTTTTCCTCGTGTTCCCATCCACCATTCCCGTATATAGCAATTCCTGGAAATAACTCTTGTCTGCAATAATCGAGTGTCTCTATGGCACAAGATTTACGGCTATTATAACCTCATTGAACGGTCAGTAAAAATATAAGTGGCTGCCTATTTCTTCTAGCACCTACAGTAATTTTGTACTTTCATGGTTGACTTTCTCCCGTTAGAATTATCATTTTCTTTGCCCAAACCCTGTTTTTTCTTCTCTAATGTTTGCTGCTCCAAGGGTTTACACGGAACTAACTAGTTCTGTACTGTACATCGTGTTGATCCTGATCCAGGTCGTTCAACATAACAAGACCGCATTTGGAAATCATGTCACGAATCCTTCCACCGTGTTTCCTCCTACTTCTTTCTTTCTCTGACAATCCGAACTTATTCCTTGCTTCCCCTGTCTGCACTGCTGCTGCTGCACTACCGGTTTTTCTTTTTGTTATTCTTCCGTAACAGCTTCCCTGTCTGGGTTAATGTGTTTACGTGCAAATACTTAAGAGCATCTTTTCACATGGGCTGGCTAGGTTGGCGGAATTGCAAAGTGAATATTCTCTTCTCACTCTAAAGCCAATACACTTTGTGGGAATGTGTTCATAGATTGCATTAGGTGCATGCATGGTTTCACACTCGTTTACGTAGAGAAGGTGAGTCAGTGACTAGCATTCTCAGAGAGCTGAGTTCTTTTTCAGTTTCCGGGTTTCTTCTTTATTAGTTGAGTGGGCAGAATGCATCAACTTCAACTCAGCTCCGTTTTGTACTGGTTCCGAGTTCCAACACTTGTACAAAGATTTTCGTATCAAAATGAGATGATGCCTATTATCTCATATCAAATACTTAATTTCATGGGTGATACCTATGTGCATGGGATTACAGCACGAGATGGGCAGGACCCAGTGGGCCAGGGTCCATTTTTTGGTGGCCCACTGGCCCAATGGCCCACTTGGACCCAGTCCAGTCTGGCGGGTCCAAGTGCGCGCCAGTGAAAGTGAAGCGTCCAGGTGGGCCAGGGTCCAAGTGGGCCATTGAGTTTGGAGGGTCCAGTGGGCCAGGTCCAAGTGGGGCCAATGGAAGTTTTGAGGTCAGTGGGCCAGGGGGTGGGCCCAATGGACAGGGTCCAGTGGGGCCAGGTCCAGTGGGCCATTGAATGTGAGGGTCCAGTGGCCAAGGTCCAAGTGGGCCATGAAATGAAGGGTCCAGTGGGCCAGGGTCCTGCGCCATTGAATTTGAGGGTCCAGGCCAGGGTCCAAGTGGGCAATGGAATTGGAGTCCAGTAGGGTCAATGTGGCGCCAACAGCTTGGGGTCCAGGGTCCAAGTGGGCCAATTATGGCCCACTTTGGTGGCCCACTTGAGGGTCCAGGGTCCATTTTTGGCCCACTGGCCCACTTGGACCAAGTGGGTCCAGGGTTCCAAGTGGGTGGCCAATGGAAGTGAAGGGTCCAGTGGCCAGGTCCAAGTGGGCCAATGAAAGTTGAAGGGTCCCAGTGGCCAGGGTCCAAGTGGGCCAATGGAAGTGGAGGTCAGTGGGCCGGCGTCCAAGTGGGCCAATGAAAAGTGAAGGTCCAGTGGGCCAGGGTCCAAGTGGGCCATTTTTCCAGTGGGCCAGGTCCAAGGTGGGCCAATGAAAGAAAGTGAAGGGTCCAGTGGGCCAGGGTCTCAAGTGGGCCAATGAGTGGAGGTCAGTGGGGCCAGGGTTTCAAGTGGGCCAATGGAACATTGGAGGTCAGTGGGCCAGGCGTCCAAGTGGGCCATTGAATTTTGACGCGTCCGAGTGGGCCAGTGCCCCAGGGGCGCAGGGTCCTGCCCATCTCTGGATTACAGTACTCCAAATTATTGCGCGTATAGGCTCCTAATGTATTTTGGGTTGCTTCCATCCCATGTCCTGAATATAATCGTCGATTAATGCAATAATACGTTTCATCGCAAAGATACACAAGAATTTCCCTTGAGACACACAGCAGCTAAAAGTGTAACCTTATGACATTACAAGCAGAGAGAAAAAGAAAAGGAAAGAAAACATATCTCCGCACATTTCACATTAACACAACATCAACAAAATATAAATGAGGCTCGCCATGTCTCAGCAGAGTGTCTACGTGTATGTATCATTAGATCGGAGTGGCGTGAGCTAATAATTGCCTGGATTCCCAAGGGTAGGAATCATTTTGGAATGTTTCATGGTTGTTTATGATGTCAAAACGAGCTTGATATGACTACAAGGGTTAAAGAGACACAGTGTTATGTTATGTTATGGGGAAACGAGCCTGCTAATAATGTGATTTGGTGCAATATATCACTCAAAATGGAATTACACATATTCATGCTGAAGATCAAAAGAAATCATTTTTTTGTAGACACTGTGTTTATACCGTCTGTGTCTGGTTGACGCAGTGATACATACAATTACGATAAATACACATTCAGTATGAGCCCTAGTTAATGTCATCTTTGCAGTCAATTGTTCGACATCGCAAAAAAATTGGAGCATACATTTAATTCTGCTTGCATTTTCCACATAAATCAAACTGCATTCGGGGGCACAAAACGAGAATTATTACTTTACTTAAGAAACGGTATGGCATATGGCTTGCCGTTGTTTGAATGCAGCAAAAGCAGTGCAGCTTGGCAGAAAATATGGTTCATGTTGTGTATGCATCTAAATTTCTGTCGGCCGTGTCGGCGTTTCCTTCACAGTCGTCTTGGGGCAACTCAAGCGTCCTGCTCAGTCTTCTGAAAATGAACTGCATCCTCCATTCTCAAACTCTTTTCGTAAATGAGTCGTGCCCGAGTACAAAACGTAATATTAAAGTCAGCATGATGCAAGAAATGATGACACCATTTCCATCCAACCCACTGTTATTCATGCCATGATTCCAAATTTGGTTCCACAAACTAGTGGAGAGTTTCAACCAATATGAGGAATTGCGAAGCTTAATAAACCCCTTTTCAGGGTTTGTCCCTCAACTGAGAGTGTAAGACGGTAAAACAAGTTATGTGAAATGAGGAACTTGATTGTGACATTTTCCTGTAATGCGTCTTAATAACAGGGTAACTGTTAGGAATTAGGATCGAACGAATGCAGGAGATGATTCACCAGAAAAATTTATGTGGATTACGCGACTCCAAGCTAGTTATTCAACTTTCGTCATAGAGCGTCTGCTGTTGCACATTTGGGTAAGCTGGCATCACCACCACCCGAATTATATGGAGAGGAAATTAAAACAAAGTTTTTCCTGAAATGTAGCACAGCATAAAAAATTTTATCTTTAAAGTTAACTTTTGAAACTTGAAACCTTGCATTTCACATTTTTTATCGTTTTTGGTAGGCACAGGTAGATTTGTAGGCATACCTTATCTCAACCTACTTACTTATTACTACTCAATGGTGTTTGAAATGGCAAAACTCAATGATTACAAAAAGATATCCTACGAATTCATTGAAATGCAATCGGGAACCCTTTCCTAAACCAAAATCCTAAAAGTAATGGGATCTCTGGTTTAACTCCACTCCAGGGTAGCATACATGAACATGTTGTATATGATTTGTTGACAGGAACAATACATACAACATTTCACAAAGACATGATACCTCTGAGGTTTCACAGTTGTGGCTTGACTTGTATCTTATTTCTTAGTGATAGAGAAAGGAGCTGCTGGATATGGTGCAGAGATGCAGCTAATGGTATATGTCCAAAGCATTTTACTACTTGGAGAAGGATTGCACTCATACATTTTTATGATATATGTAGATCTCCTCATGCCGCATGGGTATTACCAAAGTGCTTAGCTCATTGTATAAACTTGTTTTTTGCACAGATTCCTCTGCTGCAGAGTGGATTAAAGCACATGCAACTTGCAAGCACATGGTGCAGCTGAGCTGAATTTTTCAACATTAGAGTTTGGTAAAAGCACCAGTTTGTCTATAGCCATTTCATCGGTAGTTGTAATAGGGTATGCTTTTATGTAAAACGGTACACCTTTAAGAAACAACACTCGTTGTTTACAAAACTACATATGGGATATAGCCGGAACAAGTGCATAAATACATATGAGTTGAGGAAGAAGTTTAAAGAAAAAAGCTACTTCAGGGTGTCGTAAAACTGCCGAATAACAACAGGAACGGAGTAGAAAACAATATCAAATAGTCACCCAAACGATTCTACTCCTTTTTCCACATGATGCCTCCACTTCGCCCGGGTAATTTTAGACATCACACAAAAATAACAGCTTCCAACTCTTACCTCGACGGTAGAGATGTGGGATGCTATGGAGAACTGAAAAGGTAATGACATTCATTTCCATACACTAAGCACATGCAATTGCCTAGCGACTTGGCTGGCTACTGATATTTAGAGGTTTATCTTGTGTTGGAATGTTGTCGTAGTGTGTCATATATTCATAGCATCTAAATATTGATATCCCACTATATGAAGTAAATATGAATCTTCAACCTTTTGACCTGTTCCACACTGATTTAAAAATGTTGTTGGGATAGGAAACGAATTATTAGCACACAGACAGTTCAATTTCATTCCAACATGTTGGTGTCAGGACTTTGGAAATCAATACTCTTAAAAATAATGTGGATGCCTGCTAATATGAGCAGTTGGTGAAAGATGTTTTACATTAAATGTCTTGCCTTGAGTTGAGCTGTATTGTATTGACATTGTAAAAAACAAAACTTGCTGGGTGAGCCTGTGTCTCAATGTCTCGCATGAAATTTAACCTTGCACTTCCATCAGAAATTGCCACAAAAGTAAAGAGAGCGTGTCATGACGTATGTACTTCATCCACTGTGAAGGAAGCAAATCGAGGCAACGGGAAATGGAAATCCACAAAGTTTTAATTCTCATCTGAAGTTTATGCACAGTAGGCTTTTTCTTTAAAATTCAGGAAGAGCCTACTATACACTATCAAGATATAGCAAAACGCATTTTAGTCTTGAGTCTTGACCCATAACATTGCAGTATCCTGGTTAACTATACCAGAAAAATACTTCAAGTTGGTTGGAGGCATACTAAAATTCCATTTCATTCTCACTACAAATTCCTATAAAAGTATAAACTCCAGTCGTCTCTCCAGCGGATCGGGTGGGAGCATCATGATTGTGGCACACGTTAAAGGATTGCTACCACAAAAGAGTAGATGTTATACATTTGAAGAAGCATGCGACTTGCACTATGTGTGTATGCATGTACTCATGTGAAAAAGTGTTTTAATGGGAAATTCTTTTAAGTACTAGAGAAAAATGTATTTCCACGAGCAGAAGTTCTCCTTCACTACATTTAGTTGGGATCCCATAAAAAATCAGGAAACCATTGTTGCATGTGACAAACAACGGGCATTCCTTAAGTTGTGGGAGATCCAAGATCGTGTGTTACAACTTTAACGAGACATAGATGTGAAGTAATAACAACATACTTGCTCAGCAGCACTGGATTTTCACTTCTCACCTTAAAAGTGAATGATGAGCTGGCATAAAAGTAGGAAACAAGAGTAGTAGTAACAGTTCACCTCGGATGTGGATATAACTCCCAAATCCCCTCTCTTTCGAAGGTTTAGCAAGGAATTTTAGCAATAGGACATATCATGATGTAGCATTTAGCTACTTTCCAACTTATCCAAGGAAGCTCTGTTACCATTTTATAAATGTGTCTTTTCATATTAATGATGCTGAATCTTGAGTTGCTTTCATGACCGACAGCCACAAAATGCTCTGAAGTCGTCGTCACAGTTCTAACTTTAACCGTAAGTATACACATTTATGCTTTAAACCGACAAGAATCCATGCCCATAGAGTACGAAATGGTGTCAACCTGATTCATTATTAACATTCTTATGTAGTAGTGTACTTACTCCCTTTGCCCGTGGTGTCTTACACTTTAAACATAATTAGGTACTGCAATGCAGGACTGTGCCATCATGATGCTTTCCGTTGTCTTATGTCATCTTGATTCCAATTACGCTAGAAAATATGCTCACGTTCCGAGCCACAGTTGTGGGGTGTGTATGAATGTACATAAGTAACACTCACAGAAATAACATTATCCAATTTTGGATTGCAGCCTAACGCGCGCCTTAAAACGAGCCAACGTTGTGTGCTTGAGATGAAAATTTGTTATGTGAGCTAAACCGTTAATTTTCAATGACGTGGACGTATACATTACAACTATTCATGACATTCTGCAAGGAAAAACTTTTTAACTTTAATTTGTTGCAGTGGTGGTGATTTATTTGATTTTTTACTTTATGAAATGTTGAATAATAGTTATGCATGTGCAATGTAGTAAGTAATACACTGAATTCATAGCGTGTTAAATAAGGTAATTTGTTGTTTCATTTTATTACAGAATTGAAAATACGGTGATCAATATTTCACTTTGTGCTGGAAATCTCATATTTAACTGTGTTTATCACATGATAAAATCGTATGCAATGAGTACAATACAACAACAGCATAAACTAGACTCTCAAGGTTCTTTGTGTGTAGTCACCAGAAAAAGAAGTTGAAAAGGAATTATAGTTGACGGAAATGCATTTTTCTAATGTCAAAACAAAGCTTAAATAGCCTAACAAAGTACTAAACAAATCGGCCACTTCTTGGCACTCATGCTTTTACTGTAATGACGCTTAATTTACTTGCAGATTTTGTGAAAAAAGGCTACTCCAAAGTATTTTTTGAGCATACTCATATATTTCCTGAGAACAATTAAGAGATAGAGAAAGTAGATGCTTTCAGCGTTATCTGAACCCTGAAACTAAAGTCACCATAAAAATTTGCCCTTTTTCACAAGCTTACATTGGAAATGGATGGAAAGCTCTGTGAGAAAAGGACTTTGTTGAATCATATTGAATTAAATCCAATACCAATAGTACTTTTTTTAACCAAGTTGCTGCAATAGGATGCAAAACCTAAGAGCATGGCATTTATGCATTTACATCTCAAAGAAAGCTGTGTGCAGTGAATTTAAAAATGTTGTAAATGAAACTGTGATTGCGGTCGCCAGAGCTAGGTAATTTATCGCCAACTGTGCCACCAATAAATAGGGACAACCATTAGGGAGAAATCGGAGTAGCTCCTGCAATAAGTGACCTATTAATGGGCTGCACTAAGCAATAACTGTTTACGTTTAGCGTCACCTTAATTTGGAAAAACCATTACAAAAAGTTGTAGTTTCGTTTGGTGATACGGAACTCGGCGGGAGACTTCATGAAATATCTTTCTTTTTTGCGACCAAATATCTGTAAGTGGATTGCGTGTGCCTAGTTCTACATCCAAATGAAAGATTACAAATAGCGATACTATTGCCAACATGTTTGAAAAAGAGAAACAGAATAAAAACGGTTTGTCATTACCATACACTGTACAAATGATCGCATTTATATAAGAAAGTTCTTGTAGTTTTGTGGTGCGCCCGTTGTGATGATGAATGATAAGACAACGGCGCTACTAATCAGGTTCAGGTTAATGATAAGTTAGCTTTTACTACATCAAAGATACATTGGAATAAAGTATAGGAATGAGACAGTACAAAGTATGAGCACGATCATGACGATAGATCCACAGTATACTGATGATCTCCGGTTTGCTACATCCTACTAGCTGCTGCTGGGCATACCATGTGCGGTGTCTTCAGTTGACCGCGGTGACCGTTCTCAGATGTATGGGGCAAGGTTGGATAGCGTCCCTCATGCCCCCCTTTGGAGTTTGACCTTCGGTCAAGCTGGACATGACCGGTGAACCTCTCTGGCACTCGACGAAGACGTGTAGACCTCCGTGGTTCGGTTCCTGCAGGTTCCTCATCTCTCTCCGCGTTTTGCCCGCTGTAATAACGGCGTAGGAACTTCCGGTTCCTCCAGAAGACTCTGCCCGACTCAGTTCGGATGGTATAGCTTCGGCCGGTGGTGGACATCAATCACCTCTCCAATTCTGGTCCACTCCTTTTGAAACAGGGTCTTGCACACGAACAATTTCTCCTCGTTTAAGGTGGGGCAATAGTCTGGCTGTTGTGTTGTAATGGCTCACTGCTTTCTCTTTCAATCTGCTCGCGCGTGTATCGCCTCAGCCATTTGCTTTCTCCACTCCTTGCGAACTGAGCTCGATGTAGCGGAGTTTAGTGCGTATTG
>LJIJ01001105.1:0-57015 GCA_001718145.1 Orchesella cincta
TGTTTGCATCAATGATCCTTATTCTCCGTCTACGGTGTTTTTATATTAAACTTCTTTATATCTTTCAATAACATCATTATACAAAAACCATCCACCCCCCATTACGGGCAGAAGAGGAATATAGAAAGGACTGCGGACAAAGAGGATGAAATTATTTTTCAACAAAATAAATGGAAAATGCCTCTCCACGAAGGAAACTACAAAAACAAGACGAAGACATCGAGCTTTTCAATTTTTTCCAATTTCAATCGATGTGTACTACAAAAAAACCTCCACTCGTCAGCGGGGGCATGGTATCTCAGCTCTGGGTAAAAGTCAAAATAAATTCTGAATAGAGATATTACAAAAAATACGCACAAGAGTGGAGCGAGGAATGGTCGTGATATCATGTCGTGTCTTCCATCAATTCAACAATCACTGTTATGTATGTATGCTCTTCAAAGATGTGCATGCAAAGTATAGCAAAAACATTTTAATAATGAGAAAAACCGTACAAGAAACGATTATTTGGCCTTGGTAAGGTTATGATATCTCTGAGAAGGACAAGTTAGCCTCCCTTTCCCCTTCAATTGAATATGGAAACCCACATTCAAAACGTGACGAAGAAAGCCATTTTTCATTTAGATTCATTGTAACGGCTAAAGGACAACTAGCAACATCGCGGGATGAGGTGACGCAAGTGAAAGTATTAGTCCATTACGCGTTGCATTTTCGGGAAGGCCTCGTATCGATAACAAAATTTAAATTCCGCTTTTCCTTTCTGCATCATAATATTAATATCATTCGAATAAACTGCAATATTTTATAAGCCCAAAGTTTGGACAAATCTGATGGATTACTTCATTGCCCTTGACGAGTGTCGTATTTACTTTGGTGCGTTAGAAGCTTCAGCAGCTACGCACTTTCTACCCCGGTGAGAAAAAAAGAGGAGAGAAGCATTGTCCGCTCTTGGAAAAATCTACCCTTCTTGGGCACTCGGCCCAATCAAAGTCTTGCATCGTCCGCTAAACTTTAAGCCTACCGTTTTAGCTTTACTCACATGTGCACTGCCACCGGTATCTTAATGCGTTTATGAAATTCACCAATTTACTTATACACATCTTATGACTTCCAAAACTTTGTTTTAAAAAACACAAAAGTTCTAACAGCCTTTGTGCTAGGCCTCCTTCTTGTTTTCTCTTAGTGGTCTGGTCTGGAGCTGCTCTTGCTGCGTCACACAACCTGTTTCATGTTGAGGAAAGGTATTACATCCTTCCTTCGTTTGGGAGTCCAATGCCATTATCGTATATTTTATTGCTATACTTTACCAGGAGATTTGCAGCTAATGTCCAAAACACAATGGAGGCGATGTACACTGGCCACCCTTAAAGAAAGAGTGGAAGTAATGACTGAGCTCGAAGCAGCCTGAAAACTGAGCCAGCGCTACTGTCATACAATAGTTCGTCTTGGAGGACGGGGATTGGACATTCGGCTCTGGAGTTGGCTGTTAGCCTTTAGAAGAACACTTGCGTTGTTGTTGAACTGCTGCCCTCTTTTTGTGTGATGACTCTCTCCAGTTTGTCGCTTCATCTAGGCAGCCGGGCGTCCGACCCCACGAAACGAAGCAAATGAAGGGGAGTGCTCACCGCTCACTGGGTATGACATTATCAAATTGCATCTTGGAGGTTATATAATATGACATGCTACATTTAAAAACTTTTAGAAGTTAATGGGGAGACCCACCCGGTCGATGAGCCTCAAATTGATGCTGAGCAAAACAAACCTTTGTATAGTGGTTTATGTGCACCATTCAACTGCAGTTCACTCGCGCCTTTATTTGGTGCTTATTATTATATTATTATTGTGCTTGCGTTGACTGTAAATATTATGACCTTAATATGTCATCAGTGTCACAGGATGTAATGCTAATTAAGCATCATGGTTTCTCGTATGTACCAAAACGAGCCGATCAATCATTCATTCCATGTTTCAGCGAAGAAGAGTCATATTTCACGCGAAACTCATCAGTTTTTATCGCATGAGACGACCGACAATGTCAGACTGCTTGCCTCTGCTTCATAGAAAGTCATAATGACTCATTTCTCTGTAAATAAACCTTATTGACAAAAATGTCCAACATGATTTGTGCCTTTAACTTTGCCTACATTCTTTTATCAAATTATTGATTTATGGTTGACGTATATAGGTTCCTGCTATTTTGCATACGAAACGAAATGCCTCATCAATTCAATCGATTTAGTCACAAAAAACGCGGAAAAACTATCCACACCCGAGAGGTCTATCTAGGGTAGATAAATAATCTACTCAGGTTCGCAATTTCGTTCTCTTCGTCGTGTGAATCAATTTTCCACACACCATTATTTGCGTAAACGTTATAGCCAGTCTGTATTACAACTCGGGTTTCTTCCGTGAATGATTTAATACCTTGGAAAATCTAAAAATGAGAATTATTAATTCATTCTCATTATATTCAATAGCGAGTGCACAACGAGCAAAGAAAAGTTGTATGTGGACTCCCTGCAGCGTTCTTCGCCATCTCCAGCACTGTTTGATGAGGATGATGGTTCTATTATCATATTTTTATAAACACACTTCATGCATCTTGGCTTTGCTATCTCGTTTTATTTTCATTGGTTTGGTTGGTTGGCTAGTTAAAAAAATATGAGACATGATCACTTTTCTAGCTGGTTGTTTATACTTATGTCATGTCGCGTCGCATCTCGTCCGGTTTTCATTAAGTCCTTTTGTCAACATTTTATAACCAAATTACAACTTTTTGCATTTGGCAAAGAATCACAAAACGATGATGGGACAGGTTCATCATCAACATGAGGTTGATTCAAGAAAAAGTCTTTTATGGTGTAAATATAATTATTATCCATGAATGAATGAAATCCTGAAGTGTACACATTTTTTAGCCATAAAATCATGAATAAATTGATGAGATCAGCATCGCTTTAAGAAAACTGTCTGTGAAAATAATTCGGCACAACTATAAGCCTTTCTCCAACACAAGGTTTTGCTTAAGCCCATTAAATTAAGGTGCCGTTGGGTTGTGTTATGGAACTTGCTGTTCTAGTCTGTTGTTACGTGTTCCTAAATAGGATTAAAATCGTCAACTTTTATTGCCTTACTTACATGGACATATTTTTGTTTGTTCTCTACATTTACACCGACCAGATCGTGATGCAATTAATGCCGTGGAGAAGAAACTCTTTGTCACGTAGAATCCTTCAAAGTTTTTATGGGACAACTGTCATGTAATCGTTCAGGATTACTAAAGCTAAACGAGTAACGACAAACAAATAAATGATTTTTATTTTTGCAAATTATACATGGCTAAGCCTTTTATTGTTATATATTTATATGTAAATGACCTTTCCACAATTGAAATGTTGGTCTGAGGCCGTCTCACTTTATTGCGAGTTGCAAAAAAAAACGAGTGAAAAAGATTTGTGATTTAACAAGGTGACAATAGACATCCACACTGCATAATTAAATAATCGTAAATCTTTCCATTCCCTGATACTTGATACTTGAGAATCCGTGAGTGAGCAAATGCCTGAATGAGCAATGAGGTGACACGAATCCGTAAATTAGACATTTATTGCAGTTTAAAGTAAATCTCAACCATGTTTTCACTATTACTCATTCAAATTGGTGAATCACAATGGGATCAATTTAGGAAGCGGTTGAGTAATTAAAATTAATAGGAATTGCCTTGTCTTGTCCCTCATCGAGGAGAGAAAAAAGATGATTAATGAATGATTAAATCTGTGAGAGCTTATCTATCTCAGCTTTGAGCTTACTCACCATACATTGGACGTCTCACGATGCCCCATTAGAGACTATGTAGAAGATAACGACGAACACGCGTAGGGAATGGCAATGACTCATTAGCGTAACCATTTTTAATTACTAAAATGGCCCTACTGCAATTTGTCAATAGTTTGTCACACTATTTCTTTCCTACGTGTCAGTGGAAGGCCAAACTAGTAATATAGTGCAACTGAGCTGAGTAAAGAATAATGAGAAAAGTATGCTTAAATATTCATGTGCTTTTCCATGAACTCGTCCACTGCATTAGTTTAGAATTAGAGCGAAAGTGAAACTCTAATATAAAATAAATGTTTTACTCTTCTACCTGGAAGGACGGTCACCCGCATTGAAGTCCACTTTGCTTACAGCTATCTAGTCGTGAAGTTCAACAAAGCCATCATGTTTGCATAATCTTCCTAATTGAAATATAACATTATGTATGCAAAAACTATTGATGTAGTACAACAAGAGCAACAGAACACGAACGAACCGAAAACGTATACTTTTTGCAAGGCCACACTCCCCGCTCCACTGTCTGCTGGCAGGAGTAGGAGTAAATGAAAACGACGTGCATGCATGTAGGCTGGAGGCTCATAAAATTATTGAAACTTGGCGAACACAAAGCGTGTGTAGCTGAAATAGTCGTGGTGGTGGTATTAATGATGATGATGATTATGGTGGTCTTTTGTACCAGTTTAAAACTGATATAAGCTTGCCTTAATGATGGAGTTGTAGGATTTTAAATATGCACATTTATCATCTCATTGTGGAAGCAAATAATTTGTCTGCTGTGGGTCCTCCATTCCATGACTTTTTAAGCAGGTCGTTTATTTGTTCCCTCTTGTAAAAATCTATTATTCATTCTTTTGTTAGCGTGGATGCAGATCCCAGCTCAAATGTAGATTATGCAAGTGATTAGCATTAGCATCACTGAGTTTCCTTAGTCCATAATGCATGAATGGACGGAGATAATCTCATTGTTAGCTCTCCTCCAACCAATAACTTTTCGTAATAACTCGAGATTTATTACAGATTTACTGATTTTTTCACACGTTGCTCTATGACGATGAGTAGTGAGCATGTGCATAATATTGACTATTAAAACATTACTCTCAGACAAGTACAAATCTTTTAGGATGCACGCTGGAGGCATTATTTTTATCGGTTCCATTCACGCACTTGTGCGTAGACAAACAAACTAGGAAGCTTACATAAGAACACACGCAAAGAGTGAGAGATTCCGAGAGTGTTTAATTTGATGAGGCAAAATGTTTTTGAAGCTATTGTAAATACACATTATCATCATCATGTTTATGTATTCACAAATTGGAATCGATGACCTCCTTCTCTTGTTTTTCATCTTGCATTAAAAAAAGTCAGAGTGGCTAAGCACGTCGTTGTGTACATATTTACTGACACGGGCCAAACAAAAAAGATCTACTCGTGCGAACGATGATGGGATGTTATACTAGTAGTTTTGTACTCATGTGTCATGACTTTGAAGAACGAATGAAAGCAACAAAAAAGGTTTAGATTACATTCATTTTCCGGCTTGGCTTGATTTTATGAATATTCGTTAGCCTGGCTTGGACCAAAGAATGACGTTAACGTAACACAGTTTTTTGTACACATGCGTACCTCCACATGAGGTAAATGGAAGTGTAAAATGCCCCTTCCTTTCTTGAAATCGCAGAGCCTCATAGTTTCGCACAAAACAAACTAAAAAGCGAGAACAAACACATTAGCTTATCATGTTCTTGTCATGTTATTAATATTTTATGGGTATGTAGTATAAGACGAGGTTTTGTTGGCCATTCTGAGTTTTGAATGCAAGTTCGTGTTCGCAAAAAATAAATGGATGGAGATATTGTGTAATCTAATCTACGCACATTTCTCATTCATGACTCAACCTGAAAAGTGGTCAAAAGTATTATGTTTCATGCTAAATTGAAAATTAACTAGGAGAAAATGTGTTTTCCTTATCTCAATTGTGGGACTGACGCACATAAATTATATTAATAGAATAATAGAATTAGAATGTATATACATTATCTGAAACGCACACCTCCTACGCACATGTTCCGTTGCAAACACACAGCTGCTGCGTATCGGAATTCTATGAGGTGCGTAATATTCGGATAGATAAAGCAACCTTATTACTTACGACCAACTTTGTTAGCAAACTGCAGGGAAATTGAGATCCGTTTTGGCAGTTTGCATTTCTACAAAGACTTATATAAGTATTATATGTGTCTATGTGATATGAAGTGTTACTCAATTGCTGAAATTACAGTGAATTGCTTACAAATCATTTTTCTAATTGAATTGCCTTATCTACTATCAGGAAAATGCATAATTCACCTCATCCATTTACAGCAACAGCGCAATATGGGTTTTGTTAATAAAGTACTTTTATTGGGAAGTATCAAAGGAATGAAAAGAATTTATATGAATGCTAACGACTGCTACGGTGTATGAAATATGCGATTTCCTGAATGATTGTAATGAATAAAGGTAAACTACGTCGTGTAATTTATGGTAATGACAAAAATTGAAATGATTAAAAAGTAAACTTGAAATTAAGTTGAGCCTATTTACTCAATCATGTATACAAATTATTTTCAAATTTGGGTACATACAACTGGTGAATAATATGAAGACAGAGACATTTCGATCTGCTATTTTAAATTTATTTTAGAAAACGGAAAAATTTAATAGTAATGTTGTACTGACACAGTTTAGTATTGTGTCATATGAACGTAAAAGACACAAAAGTGACTTGTAAAACTGATAATGGAATTAGTGTTTTGAATTATAATTTGTTTGTTAAATAAATAAAGTTAGTAAAATTTACATCTGTTGAATATAAAATTTTGAAAGTGTGGTAATGATTTACATACTGCGAAAACTAGTCGTGTCAATGAAAATATGAGATCTTGTAATAAGAAGATATAATACCGAAATTGTAGCGTGAATTCAAGCACAAGCATGTCAATTACGGAAGTTTGATTAATAATAATTAAATTATTTCAAAAACCCTTTTCGAATTGGAACAGTAATAAGCTTATCCAATGATTTTCTTCTTTCATACATTTAAAGAAGAAAAAGCGAAAAACAATTTCGCCAGTCTTTTCCCCTGTTACATTTATCACAGAATATTGCCTTTGCATAAAAATAATTTCCCTCGAGCAATAACCAATTTTCCTCACTTTGTGTCAGAAGCTCAAAAAGATGAAAAATTATTATTGATGCATAAACAATTTATGAAGTAAAACTCATCCAGAGAATATTGCATAAAAATTGAGAGCAACTTCAAGAAGGAATTTATATTCACAAAATAAAGACAAAAACTGGAAAAGCTTTTTGGCGATCAACATGGGATGAAGTTCGAGTAGATCAAAGAAAGAAAAAACTGGAGCTTTATATAAAAATTTATCTCCTAAATAGACTCCTATATTACTATATATTATAATATAAACTCACCAATACCAAATCAACAACATCAACAACACAATTTTCACATTTTATTCATTCCACAAGATCCTTACTTTTTATTTGATCTTGTGCATCGGATTATCCAACATTTCACATTCCTGTTTTTTTCTTCTCTTTCGTCTGAAAAATAACAGGAAAGAAAAAAAATGTGAGGGGTACATAAAGTACATATGCAATATGCCATAGAATGATGATTATTACACTCTTCCCAACATCATATAATAGTTTGGCAGTCTATATGGGAGCATCAATCAACCTGCAAACACTTGGTGTAGTGTCGGCTGTCAAAATAATATGTACTCTAGAAAATGGGAAAGAAAAAAAGTGCACAATACTTTACTGACAAGGATCAAGATCAAGAAGAAGCGAAAAACGTCTCTAAACTTTGCTTCCTTTACTAGTTGTCTGCCTTCTAGGCACAATAAAGTTGATGTGCTCACATCATCCATATCTACTACATTCCTTCAACATTGTGGAAAAGTGTAACAAAGCCAAAAACAAGAGCAAATATCAAACTCTTGTTTAGTCCCTTTATTCACGTATCCTCACTTCCCTTTCTCATACGGCTGTGTTTGTTCCGCGAACAGTTGCTGTTTTACAGAAGAACTGTAGGATTTCTTATGTAGCACACTTTTCCCCTTTTCTCGCGACTACTTGACAGATGTGTAGGTACCCATGTAAAAGAGACGCAATAAACAAAAAAATTGGATCTTGAAAAAGTTGTATAGTAAGGAAGTAAGTAGGAGGTATAAGATGGTTCTCAGTCCAGATTTTAGAGCATCCATTCCATCCAGGGAGCTAATCTCATTTATGTAAATCTTCCTGGAAAATATGAATGAAAATGGATATTATATAGAAACATGAATATGAGCTCGGTTGTTGGATTATGTTTATGCATTTTCTGGATGGTGTATATATTGCCTCCAAGCAGGCTAAGATGTATGGAGTTGAAGGTAATGTAATGATGGCATTAAAGACTAAAGAAAATAGCTCAGGTTTTGTGCGTTTTTATATATATTGCAAAATTTATTGCGCCAAGATCTGACTCCTTGCCTGATCCTGATAGTAATTTCATTTTTATTCCATTTTCGCCATTCCTTTGATCCTCCCATTACATTAGAGTCAGATCTAAGCAGGTGATGCTGGATTGTTTTATGCAGTATTCTATATCAGATTGTTAGCTGATGATGAAACGAACTACTAGGTTGTAGTATTATATACGCTGTATTTGCATTTTGTTTCGTTGAAATCTCTATATGAAATTATGCTTACAGTCACATTATCATTAGCAATGTCCACATGATCACGTAATTGATGATAGATTTGTTCGCTAAAAATAAGTGAAAATAAGCATGGGGTTTGTCTATGTTGAACGATTCTAGAAAAATATGAACGTTTGTAATTAATTAAATTAGACATGAGGTAAGTTCAACTCTTACAGGCTGCTTAAAATAAAATTTTAAAAATATTTAACTGTGCGTATTTTATAAAAGTATTTTAACGAGAAAGATTTTAAATTAACTGCCTTGTAGTACCAATTGTATGCAAATGATTGCATTTATCGTTCAACTTATAGCCATGAATTAACTGGAAATCTTGTAAATTTTACGTTTTAATACAGAACACAGATCTTCCAAAACCATGTAATTTAATAAAAATCCTGAAGAGGAATGAAAGATTGGGACATATCGTATTGGAGATTTGGTTTATGTCAGTTGTCTCGCCTCATACCAACTTTCTTTCTGTCTTATTCTTTTCTCTGAACAGGTTTCTGTAATTGTAATGCAAGTATTTTGTTCACCGCATTTACTGAGCAGCCCATCAATCAGTATGAACACGTTGTATCAGATAAGCAAAGTGGCAGGAGCATACCACAACTAGCTATACAGTTAAAAGAACATTTGATTTTGTACAAACTTTTATTATACCTGCTAAATAATATATATTACATCTCAAATTGCATTTGATTGGTTCACACTTCAAAATGCTCCTGTGTAGCTGTCAATCATTTAGCACAATATTGTTTGCGAGATATGTTGCAGTCAATTCTTTATTCAAGAAGACTGAGAAAAAACGGTCATAATCCTCCGAGCAAAAAATGAACAGCATAATCAGCAGTGGACATAATAAGTACAGTTTTTTATGAACAGGAAACAAAACAAAGAACAAGACAGACCCGTCATGAATCATCATTAAAACAGTTTACGTAAGCTTTACCAGATTACCTTGCCAAAAGGTGCGTATTGTGCGTGAATCCGTAATGAATGAAAGCAGGCCTAAATGTCACAAATATTCAGAGTCACAATCAAAACATGTTGGGCAATTATTGGCTCATGTTATTGGGATTTTTACCCGTGGTACATATAAATTTTATTAGAGTGCGCATGAGAAAACTACAGAATCATCATGACTAGCACTGATTTTATAAGACGGAAGTTTGACATTTTTGTTTAGAAAAATCCGGATTTTGTTAGAAAATGTTGTGTTGAAAAAAATTAAGTATTCAATCTCCGTTTTTGTTTTGCATTGCAGATTATAATATTTCATCTTCCAAAGACTAGCCAACACTGTGGTCCGGACCGTCATCATCGTCATTTGTAAGCTTACTTACATCCTCATCCATCCCAATTAATGAGCGTGTCACTTGGGTAAACTGTTGTAAGTGCAGCTTGTTTTGTTCAAGAAGGTGTGACAAGAGGACAACGACGACACCGCTGTGACAACTGACAAACGAGCTCCATGAAGGTAACATACACTGTCTTTTTCATCTGCTGAAGGAAATAGCCAGGAAAAGTGAGTACTCAAATCTATACATATGCTCTGCATCTTTTTCCTCTTTGGCAAAGTGGTTAGCAAGCCGTCTTTTGAGTTGTAGTTGCATAGATTACACCGAGCTGGATAATTTATGAAAAAACCCTTTTGGCAATTTTTCCAATGCCAACCGATCCTTTGGAGATCATAACTCAAAACAAAAGGTTGCATAAAAAAAGTTGGATTTAATTTACCCAATTTTGACTATGACATCATAAAGCTGGAAAATTAGCCGAGCTCGTTCGTTTTTTGCTAAATCAGCAAGTAGCAAAAGTATTTCTGTGCTTGCAATTTAAACGCTGAGCATACCAGATATCAGTCATAATTTTCGTTGGATGCATTTTTGAGTTTTGGTTACATATTGCAGGTGCAGCTAAACGTTCTGTATTTTTCGTCATTCAAAGAAACAACTTACTGTGCTTCTGTGCCCTCCGCCTCTTTTGCATTATATCATTCACCTACAACTCTACCGCCTCATCACATCATCATCGGGAAGAAATACACATGACCAAATCAGATAGGGTAATCAACATCAACATAAAAATCTCTTCCATCATCCTCTGCTGAAGAGAGACCAGAGACAAGCCCCAAAATTGCTATTCTGCACTTGGCCTTGCAGATTTTACCTGGCGTCGTGGCCTTTAGCTCATCATAAGCAGCAACATCAACAACAGCAACATCAGCGCATATCCTGTGTCTAACTTGGCTTACTTTTATTTAGTCAGGCTTTTGCAATCAGCATCAGCAGCTCTACGTTTCAAGATTTCCTTATGACATTGGATATATGCATGTGCTCATAGTCTCCTGGAGTGCATTTTGTTTGCGTTACTACTTCTCTGAGCGACCTTCCAATTAGCAGCTGCCGTGAGCTCTGAGCTCGCTCTTCTTCTCGTTACGGGAAGAATCGTGAAAAAGAAAGCTTGACTTGAATCTTCCAAAGGAATCATTTTGTGTGAAACTTGATACACTATATTTCATTCGTTGTACAAATTCTCGTCAGTGACAAAACGTGTCGGGGGAAATCTGTCATTGTTCTTTGATCTTGGCGATGATGAGGATTGTATATGGTTCGTATCTCGTATCCCTTCAATAAAAACGTGTCTTCAAATTGCGCATGCTTATAGTAACTTCAGTTGCTGATAAAAAGCCGATACTCATTTCATTATCGTAACTTGGATGTTTTGCTTTTGCGTAAAGCTCTTCAAGTGCAGTAGTGTCTTTTGGTAACACAATACCAACGGTTCAGTCAGCTCCTCTTCCTTTGGCTCTCTGGCCATTTTCATCCTGAAATCATACTCAAGAACCATCAAGTCTCAAAGTTCAGTGAAGTGAAGTGACTCATTAGCATACATATAAGCACCCATAAAATTATGAATAAAAGCCATTTGGCCCGAACCTCCGCAGAATATTCAATGGAATCGGAATCAAGTTCGGGGAGTCAGGTAGACAACACTTTTGTATGTGATTCCTCCTCTAGTGCCGCTAATTATTGGAGGAGTGGAACTGTAAAGTATTCTAGAAGCGTAAGAGGAACATTTTCCAAAATGGGTCACGTTCCCCTCGTGTTCACGTTTCTTATTGTGTACGTAGTTGTAACGGCATCCGCTCAGTTTGGCAGATTTGCCGATATACAGGTATGAGTATTACTTGTGATATTTTATTTATGCTAAATATGCATCCAGATTTACTTAAAAAGGAAGTATGAAATTGGGATTTTCTCTGCATTTTTATTAGGGCGACTACTGTTCAAAAAGGATAGGTGGATGTTGTCCAGGACGTGTCGATGATTGTTCAACCCCGATCTTAGGTACACTTTGCTATTGTGACCATTTTTGCAATCGAACGGACAACCCTGACTGCTGTCCGGATTACTGGAGCACCTGTTTAGGCATTGAATACACCAAGCCTCCAGAGGAAATTGTGCTGGATGAGCGTAAGAAAAAACTTGATAAGGCACTTATTTATGTGATAGAAAGCATCAATTATAAAAATTGTCAGGTGCATCCAGCAAGCAGTAGTAGTTTTCTCTTTTACCAGATTTATTTATGTATGTATGCTAAAAATATGCGAATTAATGCACGCCCACATGCCAAAATCCTTATGTAATACTTTTGACAAATTCGACCGTTTACAAGCTAATTTCTGCATGCATATTTTTCCTCCACTTGACTTATCTTCCTTTTGCTGTGAGGGAGATTCATTATCTCATACTTTTTAAGATTAGGTTCCAGTTTTGACGTAAATTTGAAGTATGACACAGTAGTAGGCTGGCACATGGGCGGACGTGGTCGATGACATAATCACTTTCTGCAATGTAAAAGCTCAAACAGGGCTTTGAAATTTATGCCCCTAATTATTTGAAAAAAATATAATTTTTTATAATAATCCCCATATACATTTCTGCACGAAGGAAAAACTGCAATTTTTATCAGCCAAATATATTTGCATATTATGTAAATCAGATCATACAATCCCAGCAAGGGAGGGAGACGGTGAGCAAGGTGAAGTAGGCGTGAAAAAGTAAATTTTCCGTATAAATGCAAGAAACAAACATGTCGTTTCTCAGTAAATAATGCCCATTATTACCACGCTTGCAAGTGGCAATAAGTGCCTAATAAATGGGAAATGAATGGACACCTACAGCCTCCAGCAGTGCACCAAACAAAGAATCTCAGCTGCTGCTGTGGATGCTGAATGCATACAAAAAGGGCAAAATCTGTTCAATAAAACAAAGCAAACCACGCAAAAAGGCCAAAATAATCATTCGTGTTGGGAAAGGGAGTGGAAAACAAATGGTGAATGGTTATAATCAATGTGATTGTGACTGTGATGCTTAGGCAGCTCACTGTATTTACACTTTATCAAGCTGTAGACACTATTATCAAGGAAAAGTCATTTGGGAAAAGATCATCATCATCAAAAGAGCCTGGTTAGGTGGATAATAAAAATAAATAAAAAACTTTGTAAAAGAGTGAGCAAGGAGGACATTTGCTGTCGAGCTCCGGGGCAGGTTGAGCCTGAACCAAGAAGGTGTTTCGCTTTTGTCCATTTAATCCTTAATTAATGTGGTTTAATTCAGTTGTCGTCATCATCATGATGGCAGTCATCCTCATTAGTATTTTGTGTCGGACAAAATGAATTTGCCAAAGAAGAACAGGATTGGGAAAGTTTTTTTTATGTGTTGAGCCGTTTGCTGCTTGCTGAGCCATCCTTCTTTTCTGGTATCATTTTGGTTTGGATTCCATGCAACTTTTGGTTTGGTTTGGTGTGTTGGAGGCATATCATATAATAATTTTTGCAAATGGTAATGTTAATGGTTACTGCTAATGAAATCATTCCTCTTTTTCCCCACTGAACACTTCCAACCGGCTGTTTCTTGAGGATTACAAGGAATTTATTGCATTACATCCCATGAATTAAGTCACTGTGACGGTGACTCGCTATTGTGTTTGAGCAAAATTTGATATGCAGATTAACCAGTCACTTCACTATCTTCTTTTTTCTAGCGGTGATGATGTGATTTGCAATCTTCTTATTAATGCAACTCTTGTGAAAACGAGAGGTGGACATGGAGGGATGCGATATAATTTTGTAATTTGCATCTGGTATAATAAGGTGTGTTTGTGTGTGGCCGTTGAAAGACAGAAGGTTGTAAAGAAATGAGAATATTGGGCATGGAAAATTCAATTTATGTTTGCTAGAAATTTGCATATAAGTAATCTCAGACTTGTGTGGAATTGATAATGGAAGTGGGAGAAATTGGTTCATTAGAACAAGTGGTTTTCACATTATCCACTTTAAAAAAAGATTTGATTGCTTTTGTTGTGAATATTTCATGAATACTTGGGAAATTCACGGCATGGTTCTGATTCGACTCTTTTCCGTTAAAAAATTAATACAGATTGGTATAAATTTATAGTAAGGGTAGATACAGACTGTTTGAAGGAGAAGTCGTATCAATTGTAGATAAACCAAAGGTTTCATATTCAACGGAGAAGTCATTCATCTGAACTGACTTCAGTAGTTTGTAGCGCGTAATGAAATCCAAAATAATAATTAATTTCATCACTGTTTCAACAAATCACGTTGCTAAATACCTACAAACGAGGTTCTAAATAATGCACAAATAGGTACTGCTGCTAGTTGAGCTCGTTGGTTTTTTTTGTTTTGCTACCGCAAAAGACTTATTATTCAACCCTGACATAAACTTCCCTACTTCTTCACTGCTGAAGACAATCCCATGACATGTTTTTGAAATAATGAATTCATTGATGGTCCCTAATTACACGAATTAACGCAGCAGTCGTGAAGTCAAAGCCACTTGTTTTGTTTTATTCCTGCCAACAGCCAAACAGTGTAAGAAAAAAGGTTTAAAAAATATGAAATCCAATGCAAAAGTGTAATTAAACGGATGAAGGGTGGCTTGACAGGATGAGAAGCCACGTGGAAAACTTCAGATTTACAGCTGCACAAACGAAATATATTAGCTTTTTGAAAAGCCATAGCATGCTACAGCCATCTAATTGAAAGCTTGTACTCCTATGAGCTTTATGCAAAATGAAATGTTGATGGTGATGATGAGTTGCTGTGTTGTAGACACAAATGCAAATTAGGCACAATGCTTTACCACATTAGCTGAGGCTCGTCAGTATGTTAGAAGCATACGATACAGCTAGCTTTTTTATGCAAGATTTTTCCTCTGAAATCTGAAAGAATACTGCATTCTGTGTTCTTCTGTCACAGCGAGTATAGAGTAATCCACCTCGTCTATGATGAAGGTAATGAAAAGCTGTTTGAAGAAAACAGGAGCAGCAGCATGAAATTACTCAACTCAACATCACAAGGCTCAAGTGAACCGGAACTTGGCTTGAAGCAAGAAACCGTCAGAACTATGACAATTTAAAATTTAATTCGCAATCCATTTCATTCATTAACAACAACATAACACAGCACAAAATTATACAGTAAAATTGAGTCCTTGTAGTCAATCCGATCCTCCTTTGAAAGTTCAGGTGACAAGCCGATGCTCTCCATAAATGTTGAGAAAGGAATACTCCACAAAATTCGGCTTAACCATTGCTATCCCGCAAGCAACATGGTTCACTTCGGTTTGGAAAGCTCTGAGTCCTCTCGCCTCGAGTCGTTCCCACCATCGATAAAACTTTGCAAAAATCTTTCCTTCCACATGAACTTCTAGCAAAAGCTGTCCAAATGGCAGGGGTCGTCCTTCATCAAAGTCTTCCATGACTTTATCCAACGCTGCGTATTCACCACCTTCAATATCCATTTTTAGAATGTCTATCCAATCATGTCCATCCTCCAAGAGTATAGTGTGGCATGGGCTGAGCCTGTACGATGTAGTTTAATGGAGTCAGTATGCATTTATACTGAAGAACGAAACGAATTCCAAAGGTAAGTCAAAATCCATTTTTCCCTAATTGATCGCGACTATGAAATAAATTTAAGTGCGTTTAACCTAGCAGTTTTAATATTTATGATAATGATTAAAGCTAGGGAAAGTTGAATTTTTGCCGTACAAGCATTTTTCCGATTTTGACCAATTTTGCACTTTTTAAACTGCTCAGTACGTGAAGCAAAACAAATCTTAAGGCCAAACGGGAACTTTTATAAAAGAACTTGAGACGGTCTGTTTGATGGAACATTGTTACCAAAAGCAAGTTAAACTACGCAATAGTATAGTGAAAATCGTAAAAATCGCAAGGAAAAACAGTTTTTGAACTTCCCTTGGATATTTATATTAATTTTCACTGACAATTAAATATATATGTCCATTATACTACATCGAACAGCTTTCAGCCTATGCCACTATACGTTGAGTAGTCAGTGTTCTTAGCTTCCAAGAGTCGTACGGACCCATTCTCGAGAATTTGTGGGCTCGACGGGGTGGCCAATGTTTTTAACTGAGTAGTCGTATGCAAACACGTGGCAATTTGTTCTATTCAACATTTCTGACTCGAATGAGGACTCATTTGCAACGCCAAATGAGTAAATTATACAAGGCTTGTTAGGATTAGTATTCACATTCGCCTCAGTCGTCTTCTTCTTATGGTGATCAGCAACATGATGAGTTTCATATAATTCTAGTCCACACACCCATTTTCCACCGTCGCCAATGAACCCAATGCGTTGGACAGAATGGGGACAATTAAAGGATGGAGGAAAGTAGCTCCAGAAAAACACGTAGTTTTCTCCATCCCAGGGATTAATTGCAGACACATTTTTTCCTTGGGATTCAATCCAGGCATGACGCTCAGCTACGGAACGCTTCCAAATTAATTCCGAGTTTTGCAATCTATTCTTGATGGAATTGGGAACTGGATTTCTAGCTCGAGTCACCTTGTTTTCCAACTCTGCACACACTTTTGATGAGTTTTTTGCCTCGATTGTTTTGCAATTAGGGAAACAATTTGATTTCCGTGTCACTATTCGAAGTTTGTCAATGGTGCGATGTAATTTCAATTTCTCACTTTGATTGTTTGTGGCACATAGTAGATTAGAAAATAGTAAGTGTTGAACAAAAAGAAACACGAGTGGAATTCCTAAAAGAACTCCGTACACTTTGCGATTACATTTTTGATTTAAAATGATTGACTTAATTTTTTTACGCGTGGAGCTTATTATTTGAAATACACAGAGTTTAGATTTGAACGAATAATGATTGAATTGTTTGGATTTGAATTCCATTTTTTGTTCATAAATGATGAATGATGTTAGAGCTACTGAATATTTCTGAAACGTTCAATTTAATATGGAACTGTTACAGATCCTTAAGTGTTCGTTTATTACTTGAGTGTGTATTTCAAGAGGAAGAACTTTGGTTGCTATCTTGTAAGGTTTCAATCACAAAGTGAGATACTGCCGTCACGAGGTGTTCAAATCTAACGGAACAGTGTTCAAACAACCGTGTCATTGTCAGGCATTTTGTGAAGCCGCATATTAGCGTTGTAAAAGTGACGATCAGATAAAAAATTGCAGCGAACTCGCGTCTTAAAACACACTCCCCGAATCTAAAACTTTTTCAAAGTGAACATGCATTAAAATTTGTTGGATTTTAAGGAAGATTCTCCATAAGTAATTTGTCACTGAGCATATAGACTTTGATGCTTGCTCTTTTTAAAAATGTTGTATTATAACGATCGTAATATAATTATTCGAAGTCTTTATACATGTTTAGTCAGTAGATACATCAAATCAAGTCAATTTGTCGTAATTATTAAGCATAATGGTTGGTTTAACTGAGTTTATATGTTTAATTCTCAGGTTGTTTTTACAACGGCCAATACTATGATTACGGAGCAACTGTCAAAATCAATTGCAATCAATGGTAAGGGTTTATCAGGCTTAAAAGTTTGGAAAAATAAAGCCTGTATTCTTCACTGGAAAACAATCAATCTCTACGCAAAACCCATGCCTGCATTTTTTTAAATCACAGCAAATGCGAACGTTCTCCCTCTGATCCCAGTGAATATGAGCTACTATGCGAACGGGATCCCTGCATCATTGAACCTAACTTAATTCAAACCTTGAACGAAGGAGATTACAGTTGGTCAGCATCAAACTACTCTGAACTCTGGGGAAGGAAGTTGGCTGATGGCTTGCTCTACAAACTTGGAACGCTGGAGCCTGAGCGCGGGGTATGTATAAACGGTTTTAATCCTGCTGATTGTTCGCAAGTACGTACTGGTAATGGGATAAATTTACTCTGTGTGGATATTTTATATTCGAGAAAAAATGTTGGGTTTTTTTGTACCTAAACTTTTTATACTAGAGCAAAATGGCAATACTAAAGCCCTGTCATTCGCATCTCTAAAATGTATTTCTACCTCCTAACTTTTTATCCTTTCAATTAATTCCTGCCGATCACTGGAGATGCTAGATAAAACACGTGCTCATTTGTTCTACAATAACTCCCTATTCAATCGAGCCAAGGAATGGGGAAAGAGCAAGAGACGAGTTTGTTTATGCAATATCGCTTTCCCTGCGTTACCCGTGTGTGGAAATGAAAATGGATAATACGAACCGGTGATGGGGAGACTGGTGGTGGATGAAGGAGTTTCATTAAAAGCTGTTTTGTTGACTCTCTTTTCGGATATTAGGTGAAGAACATGGAGCCCATAAAGTTCGTTTACGATGAAAGTTCCATTCCTGACAACTTTGATGCTCGCACCAAATGGCCTAACTTGATTCATCCCATACAGGACCAAGTTTGGTGTGGATCGGATTGGGCTTTCACAACGACTGCGATTACTGGTCTGCATTACATTGTTTTTCATGTTTTATTCAGCCTTGTGCAAAAGTACATGAAGTAGTATGCTTTTCTTTGGGTTTTTAACTTTCATTATCTTCAAAACTTAGCTGACAGACTGGCAATCCAGTCGAAAGGGGTGGAAAACGTGAAGCTATCACCTCAACACCTGATTTCATGCAACAGTCGTGGACAACAAGGATGCCAAGGAGGTCACTTGGACAGAGCGTGGAATTTTATGAGAAAATTCGGGTACGTTGACATCTCATCGTCATGTTGAAACGAAGCTACTAAAAGAAAATTGGTCAATACAAGCATACAAATTGCAAACATGCATATCATCATTTAGAATGCTTGCGAATAACATTGCTAATGTAGTTTTACTTGTTTAGCCGCACCATTTTTGCATATTATTAGCATCAACATCAGCCATGCATGGATTTAGCTTTGCGTGCACAATTCCTATCTCCACCAACAAAAATCTGATTATGCTAAAGCTCTTCATGATCCGACGGTATCTCGGTAATTTCATGCATGAATGGCATCAAATTGGATAACTTGTAGAATGAAGCAGTAAAATAGCAGCTAACGCATATTATTTCGGATTTTATATCTTTTCACGAGACCATTGCATTATGTTATTGGATGCCTTAGCATAATTTCCTGTATTATACAGTTTACTGCATTTCCTTTCCTTCCTTGAGTCTGGTTCAAGCAAGCATTCCATCCCATCCCATGCACCATAATATTATTCGTTAATGTACCGTGAACATTCATCATATTGATTTTGACAGCTTTGCTCCTCTCATACACAATAGAACCAGCTTGATATGCAGTTTGTAGATTCTTAACTAGCTCCTTCACAATCTTCACATCACAACAGAGCTGAGAACACGCTCACAGAAGCAGCATGTCGTGCATAAAGAAAACAAAAACAGATTTTCATGGACATACAAATTGCCAACCCTTCAATTACATATCTCATCCTTTATGCTAGTGATATGGATTTTATTTGACGATTTTGATTATGAAAATGATGCTTACCAAAACAAATGTGACTTGGAGACGACTACCGGAATTAAGTGGATTGTGCATGACACTGCTGGAGTTTGTTTCACATAAAATGCATGCATTGGTAAAACGTTTTTATTTTATTACAATATATACCAAAAAAATTATTTCGTCACAGGTTGATGGCTTACCCATAATGTTATTCACTAAAACTAGCACAATTAAATATTTTCATAAATACTATATAATATAAGGCGACCAAGTTAAAAAGCATGAAAAGTTGACTTCAACGTTTTAACCATTGCTTGTGGAAAAAATCGGTCTTATTGAATTGATAATGCTGTACAGTTCTGAACAGAATGAGGCAATCGGCAATCCATATTTCTAGAATTGGAAGATAAGTGCTATTAACTTTAATACTGACAGAGCTTGTATTTCACAGCAAGACGAGAAGAAATGTTTAAGTGTTTGTTCAATAAAATTGAGCATGTTCCATCATTCATCTATTTACAGCGTTGTGGACGCCGAATGTTACCCCTACGAAAGTGGATCATCAGGAGCCAAGGGGAACTGTATGATTTCAAGAAAAATCAAATCACTCTTGGAAATTAATCAGTGTCGATCGGCAAATTTGCTAAGTGGGCGCACTGATTTATATCGGAGTCAGCCCGCATACAGAATTAGCAGCCGGGAGAATGACATAAAATATGAGATTATGACTTATGGGCCTGTTCAAGGTGAGTTGAGGGTTTTTTTTATACTAGAGCTGTATTCAGTCATCTCATTTGTTACGTAATATACTATGAAAGCTGCTCTTGTTGCACATTTCTCGATACAAAAGAAACCTTTTCAGCAAATACATTTAGCATTGAGTGCGCGTGAGAAATGCATAAAAAATTGCACGCTCACAAATTCCTCACATTTTTCCACTCGGCTGGAGTTATCAAATGACAATAAATTTTGAGGCTGATGTCAAGCTGACTAGAATTGTGCCGTTATTTATGGGATTCGCAACGATTTATCAAACACTTCAGCTACAGCCCAAAATTGCAAAATAACCTGTGTAGATACTATAAAGTAACCAAAAACTACTTTGGCAGTGAATGTAAGTGCTCTCCTCTAGCCACATCTATACAACGGTTGTTGTTAACTGAAACCTCAACATTACAAGCAATTTTCAAAGTCAATGGAGCATATAGTCGTTCATTCATTGTAGTTTTGTTCTACATTCCTTCCACTTCGTCTCCACTTTATTGTCCCGCAAAAATGAAGATGTCATCATTATCATGTAACATGCTTCACATCCTCTTTACGACGCTGAATACTCATTTTTTCTGCTGATTTCAGCTGTAATGTCAGTTTCACCAGACTTTTTCATGTATCGTGGTGGAGTCTACAAGAAATCTGGATTGAGACCTGCTGACAGAACGGGCTATCACTCTGTTCGGATAATTGGATGGGGTGAAGAGTTCCATCAAGGATCCATGCTGAAATACTGGGTAAACTATGTAATGAATAGACTTTGTAATCCTGTATTAAATTGGATGCCAATTTTATTTATTAACAATAAATTCCCAGCTCGTCGCCAACACATGGGGCAGTAATTGGGGAGAAAGCGGACATTTCAAAATTGCCAGAGGGGAAAACGAATGCGATATTGAAACGTTCATTATTGCAGCTTGGGCCCGACCTGCGAACAGAGCCTCGTATAGAAATGATAATCCATTTAGATTTTAAACAATAAATTACTTTACGTTACGCTGTTAAATAAAAACCAACCAACATGTAAAATTTTATGCTTCCGATAAATGTGTATTCAATATGATAATTGCTTCATATAAAAGAAATAAATCGATACGTAACTAATTAACGATAGGAATATTATAATAATGGAGTGATGCATGTTATCAAATGCCAGATGCCGAAAAGGATAATACTGGATATTACCTTAGACAGTTAACTGTTGTAAAGTATTCATTGAGCTGTGTTGTGCTATATGTGATTTGTGTTTTAACTGGACTAAAAAAGTAAAAGGTATTGTGACTTATTTTGAAAGTATTGTCAGAAGTATGAGAATAGAATGGTAAGTAGTAGAAAAATGTATTCTACGAGTATTTCCTAATTCCAACTTAAAACTATGGGCAATATTTAATGTGCCATAACTTTTTGCTGTTTGTATAAATGATTGAGATTTTACTGTCACAGCTTATCCTGTTATGGCTTCAGTCAGTAAGTGAGCGTTTAGATAAAATGAAAGATCGAGTTTAACATGTATAACAGTAATAATAATAATTTACATTTGTAATCTCTAGCCAAATATATTAAAAATTTCAATTTGTTCAGATGAAAATAATATAGTTTAACGATAGTTATAAATCGTACATGTAGAATATAATATGATAAAATGGGTGAAATTATTATTGTTATTTACTGAAAAAATAAATTAGGACTATTAGAAATTTAGAATCTATATATTATGTACTGGAACAGCAGCCAGCTCTTTCATTCTAGACTGTGCTAAAAGTTGAGAGATTACTTAATATTTAGTTTAATAACTGCCTCGTCAAAGCCTGCTTTAGTTTGGGTAAGCATATCATTAAGTTTATGAAAAAGTCACAAAACAGCTTTTATTTTTTCTCTTCACTTTATTCTGATTCACATCGATAGTATTTCGTTTGCCGATATGAGATGTCACCTATCTACAACGGTATTGATATTTGTTTGCACATTGTATCATTTTCACTGCCGTAGCAGCTAATCGAAGATTCATTCACTGAAAGGTGAATGTTATAAAAGCGATTATCATAGCCATTTTAGTGTTAATGTTAAACTGAATGCTTCTTAATTTGTTTTGTGTTCAACTCCCACTCATTTAAGATTTAATTGTCTATATAGATATATCATCATTATAATGATAAAGTTTAAGATTGCGAGTAATAAACCAAGATACGTACTTCTAATAAAATATTATGATGTATTTTTTTATAAGAGCCATAAAGCATAAAACGCCAAGATATGTCATATCAAATCGAACTCATTCTGAATTAATCAACGTGGATTTTTTGGGTGCACAATCTCATGAGCCATCCTTTGAAGAATGACTCCTAAAAACCCAGCGATGATGACGACACCAATGCATAGTCCTATTGTAGACCAAGGCATGGTAGATATGGAATTGAAATAAACTCGAACGGGCATAGAGATCCAGGAGTCGGATGGAATACCGGTACTAGAACGTGGCTGAGGACTGATGCTGGGAGTGACGGTTACACTTTCTGGGGGAGTTGAGCGTATTCTCATTGACGGTTGCGCGTTCACTAACTCATCTACTAGGGAAATGGAAGGTACTAATTGCGGAGCATTTGAAACCTCCTCTAATGGAATTGAAGCGTCCTCCCAAGATTTTGTTTCTTCGTCCAAAAGCTTTACTTCCTCAGCAGGTTTTTCTTCTTGTAAAAAAGTTGGCATAATGTTTTCATCTTCATCGAAATCCTTTGGCGTGTCCTCTGCCTCTTCGTCAACCTTCTCGGTGGCATCCTGCTCTTCTTCTTTTTCAAGAGCATCTTTGGATGGTGATTGTTGAAATTCTTCCTCAATTGGTATGGGCAAGGATTTGGGACACAAGTTACAATTTTCTGGACCTTGTTTCAACTTAATCACTGGCATAGTGTCCCCTTCTCCTCTCCCCTGGTGGATGACTGCAGCGTTCTTCTTCAGAATCTCATTATAGTCCGATACCGTTTCAAGCGTGCTTTTGTCATCCGCTTCGGAAACCGTTTCGTCCGATCCAGTTGACTTGCTTCGCTCTGATAGTTTTTCCTGAATTTCTCTGTCACACACTGAAACATTAGACTCTGAAAGGACTGGTGAGAGAAGGAATAAAGTCGAATCCTTATATTGTTTTGATGTCGACGATGATGACGATGATGTTTCCTTGTCATTTTCATTATCGTTCATATCCCCATTTGATTCCTGAGCTTTCTCCTCTGTTGAATTTGAAGATGGTGCTAATTGAACATCTAAACATTCACCAAGCAGTGTTTTTGGAGGTTGCTCCTTCATTCGAAACGGATATCTATTTCCAAACCCAGGATTTTTATAAAAGCAAATTGGCGAGTTTGTCCTCTGAAGCTGCATGTTATCCTGGACATACTTCCACTTTTCAACAACTTTGCTCGACGCCTGGCTTAGAAGCGTACTTGCAGAACTTTCTTCAACTTCCTGTTCAATTTCCAACGTCTGCACAACACTTTCTTCTGAGGTGGTCACTGGCATATCACTTTCTCCTTGAGTGTTATCAGAGAAATCCACATCAGTTTGAGAAGATGTGCTAATCGAAGTAGTTTTTTCAACAGTCTCAATCACTGGATCACTTCCAAAAAGACTTACGCTGGTGTTGTTACCTTCCTCTTCGTTTTCAAAGTCAAACTCCTCATCCGAAAAATTTGTAGAGGGACGAGTATTCACTCTGCTGATGATGGGGCGAACTGCAAAGTCACTTTTTTGAAACCTGTGGTAAGGAGCAGCATGATATATAATGTTCAACCCTGATGAAGTTCCATTCAAGACGGACAGCTCTTGGAGTTCTTTTTTCAAAAGAATTTGCGAGGACTTAAGATGAGTATCATTCGGTTTGTTATCGAAATTATATTGTCCGTCTCCCTGGCCAGTGATGGCTATTGCGGACTCCCGATGAACAGCTTCACGCTCCATCTTAAATTATAACGAATTAAATGCTGAATAAAAATATTTCAAATAGCTAAAGTCTAAGCTAACCTGATAGTTCCTACGAACGAGTGCGTAGTATGTCGCCGTTAGACCGGCAATAGCTACTCCTGCTCCAGCTTGGGATGCAAGACCCCACATTTTACTCCCTCTTGTTCAGTTTCCAAATAAAATATGAAATGTTATTAAAGAGCGCTAATTATCCATAAAATTTCCTTCGCATAGGGTTCGGGTCTCATTTTCTAAGATTTTATACAGTAAAGGCAACAATAATTCTGAACATGCGCATTCACAAACTACTGGTTTTCCCTGCAACATCCTCAATTGCATGTTGCAAAGCAACATCAGAAAATATATATGACCGCCTCAGAAAACCTCTTAATCGTCATCTCCAAACCCCTGCGCAGCGCGGTGACCTCCAAATTTTCATCAAAACATTTCAGCGCAATAAGCGCAATTGGCCATTTTTGATTATACCATGATGTTATAGTTGAATGATTAAAGTTAAAAATAAATAAAGTCATTCACATCTAGCCTTCTATATAAATATTTTTAATAAATCAATAACATTTTTCACATCTACGGTAGAATAACTTATAATGTAGGCCATAAAGATTATATAGATTTAGTCTTCGCCTTCCACTGACGAGGTCATGTGATGATGCTTCTCAATTTCTCCAATCCACCGTTTCAAATCCGCTTTGGTGACGGCTGCAATCGGGTGCATCCTTTCAAGGACGCCAGATTCTTCACTGTAAACTCGTGTAAGCCGGTAGAGAATTACTGTTGTACTACCACTTTTGAGTTTGTCGTCAATTTCCCCAATCTTTCCTCCAGCCATTGGTAGCATTGTGTAGTTGGTACAAATGAGGTCCTCCACTTTATTCACTGGGAGATTTGTGAATTCATCTTTCATTCTTATCATCTTTGAAATGACGTTTTCTACAGCGGTTGGGAAAATGACACCAACAATGTCCAACGGGTTTAGAGATTTGACAACTATCAGTATTTTTGATGGAGTTGTTTCGAAAATGGATTTTACGCGCTGCAGTGACAGATCTTCATGTATCACTGCCCATGATGAAAAGGTCAAACTTCCTATGTAAACCGATCGCCACCACATTGGGATGTGCTTGTAGAGGAAGCTAATTCAATATTTAAAACGGTAAACAGAAACCAAACTGACTCGGACGGAGTACTTCTAGATTTATAGTTTTGGCATTGATTTGTAAAATCACGTTAGGGTTTTGGCAAACCATGAAATGCAGTTCAGGTCGAGGTTGTATTTTTATTATTAAAAGGCTATTGTTAGGGATACTTTGAACTGCTGATTTCCGAACGAACCCGATTTCTAAGTAGAATGGAGCTGAAGTAAAAAAATGACCGTTGGGGAGTTTCCCAAGTTTTTAATTTCTTCTGTAGCCCAGAGATGACGAGATATAAATCAAGTAGTGTACCTCGAATGTTCTTAGAATAGAGTATTTTATCCAACAAATTCCACTTCGCATACATACAGGATGCAAATCCGGGTTGCAGAAAAATGATATCCTGAGGAATACTGAATGCAGATAATCCAGACCAGGATGCTTGAATTTCACGCTACTTTAAATTTCCATTAGCATTTAAAATATTATCGACGAAAAAAGATACTTGATTCTTCGTTATTTACGTGCTATTGTTTGCCAAGTATCTTTAGTTTTTTAACAAAATTAGCCATCAGTGTCAAACGTCAATATTGTGCATTTGATTTATAAACAATGCATATTACAATTTCGAGAGAAAAGTACATCTTTTATTTCAACCAATAAAACAGCATCCCAACACGGACATAAGCTTCTGCTTATTTGCTACCATACGCTTCATATAACGAATTGCACTACCTTTAAAGACATAATTAAATATAACTTGCCAACTTGTAAATAGTTGAACTCCACTACAATCTTTATAGAATGAAAGGGTAGCCGTTCACAGTTTGATACAACTCAAGACCTTGTGAAATTACCAATACTTATCGGTACTCCATTATATATGCATCATATAATACAGTTTCAATTCGACAACGGCAGGTTTAGAGAGGAGGTGAACCATTAGCCAACCTTCGAACAAAATATTACCAAAATCATATAGTAATACAAAATACTCATTTTTACGTACTATATATAGAAATCAGTACTAACCGGAAAACACGGAGGTAGTTATATATTATTTTATTACACATAATATATATTCTATGAAATTGACTGAACGTGACATAAAGAAGTCCTGAAAAGAAAGCATTTACACAGAAATAAATTAAACTGACGATCAGTAACTGAGCAGTTCCGACCGGAGTTCATATTTTCACAACATTGCACCGGAAAAATATTTCATAGTAGTAGGAACTATACGCGGAGACGGGGTAAAAATTGAAAAAGGTTACAATAAAATCCTTTAAAATAATGTCATTCACTAGCTACTTTGTACACATTATGACATTCGGTTGAGGTAAAGAACATTCTAGGAACTGCGTGCTAGTTAAAATTAAGCAATAATTACTATAAGTATTAATTAACCATTAAGCTCTCACAATTTTCTTGTATTGTTCAATTGCATTGTTTAAATATTCTACAATCTTTACAATAATTACATTATTTAATAGTTTTTTTTACATTGTATTATATATTGGATATTGCATTTCGTACAGGAAACTAATGTATATAATTCAGTTACAATTTACACAATCGTAATCAGTCATTCGATGTGGATCCACGATAACGCTAGTATAACCCGGATATGATGAGACCATTTCGGTTGCTCCAATCGCAACTAATTCGGTTGGAGTTGTGGCAGTGCCTGTTACAACGGCTGTTGCAACAGGCCCATCACTCGCAGAACTACTCCCATTATTATTACCGTTATGATGACTGTGACTACTTCCGCAACAACTACTGCTGGACCCTGATGAATCATTTGTATTGTCGGATAATTGACTGAGATTGAGACCTCCTCCTGAGCCTTTGGTGGGCGCAAATGGAGAGGTGGATGCGGGTGACCCATATTCCGAATGGATGGGCTGATGATGCCCTGGCATTCCATGTTGCTGATGATGGTGGTGCGAATACTGCTGATGGTGCAACTGATGATGATGATGACGGTTACTACTTTGAACACTGGTATCATACTGATTATGTGCTTGATGATGAGGTTGATGATGTTGATGAGCAAAATTTTGAAAGTGGGAGAGGTGGTGGCCACCACCTTGGTTGCTCAGTGGGTGGCTCTGATTGGTGGTAGTGCTGTTGTTGTGCAAGTAATTTCCCCCATTTCCACTTCCACAACGAAAGTAATAGTAGTCTTCGTTGGTGGTGTTATTATTGTCCCGATTGGGAGTGGAGGCTGCTTCCCCACCTCCTCCGTGGTACTCTGTGTGATTATTGGGGGTAAGGGGTCCAGTATACTCGGGGTTTCCAACGATTACTTGGGAAGTTGGAGGGATCACAGGAGGGTTGTAGCAAGTTCGGTTGCTGCTGCTGCCTGTGGAGGTAACAATGTTGGATATGGAGGGGATCGGCAGCGGAACTGGGGTCATGGTGGCTTCATAGTCAGTGATGGGAGTGTAATCCATTAGCCTAGAGTATGGGGGTCGCTCAGCTCCAGGTGTGCTTGAGTAGTATAAAGCAGCGGATGCTCCACCTACGTCGGTAAACTCTGGAACGGGACGAGATGGTGTTCCAGGTTGCATAATGTAGTTGCCGTAGGTAGACGTTAGGGGATCTCCACCGTTGAAATCGTAGGGTGGTGGACCTGCAGCAACGGGACTGTATTCAGATTTCTGAAAATAATAATAATACACATTGTTCAAAGTTAGGAATGTTTTCCGTGAGAAAAATGTTTTAGAGAAAGTAGAATGTGCTTACAGGAGAGATTTGTTCACTAGGTACGGTGTATGGTGCGACAGCTTTCTTTTGTCGATTTCGTGGCGTTTTAGTTTTGGTTACAGTGGGAGCAGTTGTATTATTGCTGCTTATTGTTCCATTTGACTCGTTAATACTGACGCTGGAATTGGCACCCGTTGTTGATGAGCTCAGCAAGGATGACATATGACTACTCAAATTCCCATGGTCATCCCTTTGTCCCATTTGTTCTCCCGTTAAGACAAGCTCCCTTGCTTCAGTGGTACTGTAAAGAAAATTTGTTTCAGGCTATTATTATTAATCGTGCATATTCAAAGATGGTAATTTGCGTGACTGTTTTATTACAAAGTTACTCTCACAAGTACTGATATTATATTATTATGGTCATCAACTGCAGATTAAAATAAGATTCAGCCTTACCTGAGAACATAGTTTACACTGACAATGCAGTGAGGACGTGAGGATCTCGAGTTATGGACAATTGTGGCGTACGACTGCATCCAAACCCAGCCACCATTTTTGGTAAGAAAGCGATAGTATTTCGTTGTCACTTGGCCCTTGTGCAGCACTGTTGAAAGAAACAAAATCATGAGGATTCCACAACCACGTTAATTAGTCAATCACAGCCCACTAATTTTCCCCATAAAGCATAAACAATGAGTATTATTCTCGTGTCCCAAGAAGGTACATGAAAGATCCCAATTAAAAAATTTAAAATGTTTTAAGTATATACTTACACACAGCATGGGAGTAACGCATATGCATAATATCACATCCATGAATGTAATGGTATAAAGTTCGCTCTATCAGATCCTGCGGCTCGTAGCCAGTGAGTCTTGCAACCCTGTAGATATGAAAGGAAATACCAAATTAAGTGTGAAGAATAATTATTAAACAGGCGATTAAAAAGCCATACACCCTTATTCAATGCAGTAACTGGAAATGACTCAAATACACGCCATTCAATAAAATAAAATTTGTAAAAATTTAATATCAATATAGTAGGTACACGGTTGGGTGTAGTGTTTGGTGGTTAATTCTAATGTAAATTCGGAAATCATCACTCACTGTGCATCCAAAAAGATAAGTTTGAGATCCAACGATGCCCTGAACATGAACATATTTGTATGCATTTTGATTTCCGTCACAGCCGACGGAGGCAGAGAATGACCCACAGCAACTAGCCCAAGATTATGCAAGGTAAGGCCAGGCCCACAAGATATCCCATTTGCTCCACTGCTTTCCATAATTCCGTTTCCATTATTCCCCATCACATCAGTTCCCATCATGGGTTTCAATTTCAGATAGCCACTACAATGAATTACCTGCAATAAAAATTCATATATTTTCATACATAAATTGAATTGAGACACTTTCATTTCTTTAGCGCCAGTCTATCCAGTTCCAAGGATTGTCATTGTCAGATAAAACGATGGCGTCAGTCGATCAGTCTACTGCTTCATCTGATTTCCCTTTTTCATTCACATATTATTATGCGTATTTCATTTAATCCTGAACTTCCGACTCAGATCCCAAACGTGGAATTTTACTACCCATAAGTTTTGTATCACATCTGTATTCAAATAATTTGAATAGGTATGAATGAACATATTGCATCGTATCGTGTGACTGCTACCGTACATTTCACATGATGGTGATATACTGACTTTTAAATTGTCGTTTGCAGTGCACTACAAAACAACTGACGAATGTAAAAATTGACTAAACGACTCTTGCTCTTTGTGAAGTCACGCGCGTGTAATTTGTCTTATTGGAGGTGTCTCTTTTTTCTCACTCTGGTTCCCCTTCTCTCTAATCCTTCGGAAGGCTCACATGTCATGAGCGTCAAAACCAATCCGGTAACCCTCGTATGCACTTTTTCAGTCATTCTACTTTAAATGCTGCAATAAACCTGGTAGTTTTGAACTGGGTGAATTGCCTGTTTTTTTTTCCTGTGGAAGTCATTGACTAATCATAAAATAGATTTTACGAGATCGATAACCTAATTTGAAGAATTTTCATGCACATTTCCTCCTGACTTTATAGATACATCAACCAACGCCGTTATTGTTTTACTTTGGCACTAAACAATTTAGACATTCGAATAGGTGTGTAAAAGTTGTTTATTTGGTCTTAACTAGGAAAACTGAGAGTGGGAAACACCTGAAGCCTGAACAATTAGAGCGAATTATGATATATGCAAGAACGTAAAACGCTTGTACAACACAGAAATAAGCCTAATCCAATAGACCTTTTCTCCTTTGTTATTGTTTGGGCGTGAGTGGGGCAAGTGTGAACCGACACCTTTGTTGTATGACTTGAAGTGTCGATGTTGTAATAACATTAATAATGCGGATTCTCCGAACCTTAATCCTGTAACTGATCACCTACACTGTAGTGCATTCAATCAATACATTGGTTTTCCCTCGAAAGCATCCCCACACGTTAAAAGCTGTAAATCCAATAATGATACTACCAAATGCAATCCCACAGAAATCGATTCCCATTGGTAAATCGACGCAAATACGAATGCGGTACAGAGATATTCTAGTCAACATACCACCACCACCGGTTGCATCTGATCTATATTATCTAAGCTCATGACGACATGACCCTCAACAAAATCTTTAGATAGGCTAATGCATAATGTACTACCCTATCGTAAGGGCTTTTCCCTCGCCTTCCAAGAGGATCATCCTTTCCACCATTTGCGTGATCACGAACCAAAGCAATTAGTCAGGTTTTTGGGAAATTCGACATTTATTGCAGTTCTTTGGAAGAGCATATAACGCATCTGTGTCATCTAAATAAGTTTTGGATCTGCAACCCCACACAACATGACGATGCGTAGGATGTCTGCGAGAAGATAAGCCGCTCTTTTGTAAACTGTGTTAGAGCAATAAACATTTTTCTATTTGCTAGCTCAATTTTTCATTTCGGGTCATCAAATCAAGAACAATATTCACAACACAGCTTAGATAGATGGCTTTGTGTATCTGAAAAATCTGAATGGTTTTTCTTACTGTCTTTCAGTGTGACATGCTAAATTTCTAAGGTCAGTTTTTTGTTCAGTTGGTAAACAGTCAGTAAGGTAAGGAGCAACAACAATGTAACAGTTTAGGATGTAGATAAGCTGTAATTTACCTTGTAACCTCCTGTGGTAAGTCCAGCATTTCTTTTGGCAAGGACGCATTTCATTCGAATGAAAAATGCTCGCTCAATCTCAACCTCTGAAATAATCAACGCCATTTAAAATTTAAGTTTTACACTGTTTTAATTGTAACGTGAAGTAGGTTATCTACTACAACAATTTCTCCTCAATTACCTTGCATGATGGGAGGAATTGGATGTTGTACGGACCACGAGAGAATATCATTCATTTCCTCATGATCTGCTGGGTGAATGTACTCATAAATGCTATTACCCGTCAGCTCCACCTGAAGAAATTAAAAAACAGTTTTGTTCACACAATCCAATAATGTTGGCAGTTGATTCCGTAAGTGCTATAAATTGATAAAGTGCAAACTTTTCCCTACAATAATGGTGCAAGCTTATGAATTAGCGTATTATGGTTCAAAATTTATTAACAATAAAACTGCTGACTCATAAAATTTGCTTGCGTATTTTTGAGCTCATTGGTAGACATTTTATCATAGTTTGTTTCGGAAGTTAAAGCTGCTTTATGCATTACAAAAAGGTGGTCAGTGAAAAGCATCCACATTGAAGCATCAACCCAAACATTGAGAATCATATCATCCCCTTCACTATTACTAAAAATCACGTAATAAGCAATACTTATATGATATGGGAAAATGTATATAGTCTGTGTGTGTGGATTCTGAAACTAAATCCAAAATTCTTTCACTTTGGCACGATCCCCAATATAATGCTTTCTATGAGATGCACACAGTCTTTTTCCGAGAAAAATAGGATACCTAAGTTTATAACATCCCATTGCTTGTGCTATTGACTGTTTTGAAGGGGTTTCCTTTCTCTACTCTTCCACAAAGTATGCCGTATACATACGCATCTTGGCTGAAGCCTATAATGTATATATTCTCATAAAATCTTCTCTACTTCCTCCTTTTTCTCACAACAAAACAATATTGTGAGGTCTGCGACTGCGTCTTACTACCAAAAAGATATATTTCACTGGTGGTAGTGACATCAAACTGTTGAAAACACAAAAAATGCGTCTTGAGAAGGAGATCAAACATCCCAAAAATTGCTACGCGGTGGAAAGAATCTTTCTCACTTTGTCATGAAGGACAGAAAGGGTGCAATTGCTGGTATTGATGGGAAGAGGAGAAAAACTGAGAATAACATCATTTAGTACACACCATGTTTTTGATGCTTCGAAATCTCAGACGAGTTGTCACTCTATTTTTCTCAATAGTCTGTATACTAGTCTAAAAATGTGAGCAAACAAGAAACAGGTAAAAGCAGTTGAAACACAAGTAACTAGGTACGTATGCAACTTTTAAATCAAGTTAACTGCTTGAAAATGGTTGGGGGTTTGGAGTTTGGAAGGGTAATAAAAATTGATCACTTGTGACTTGTTCACATAATCCTTTCCTGTTACACATGTTTTGAACTCATATAAATTTGTCAAAGTACATTTCAGACTGTTTCATAATATATGTAGACTTTGCAGTGAACACCATGCCGATATACGTAGTGCGTCCAAACAGCTCCAATGGTACGAAACACATAAAAATGTTGGATGATTCAAACACGATTTGAAAAATGGATGAAGCTTCAGTTTCCCTTTAGCAAGTTAATAATTGTTTCACTATCGTTTAAACCAGGGTTGCCAATATGTCGATAAATTTAACCTGTAATTTTCTAAAGTAAGTATTGACTCCAACATTACTACCTATTATAGTTCTATAATGTTTACTCCGAATAGCTACTTGCAATGATTGAGGAACAACTGGACGACTTTCTTGTATTTATAGGAAACAAAAAGATTTTTAACAATCTTAGATCAAGGTAATTTAAGGCAGTTACAGTAATATGAATCTGAATTCACGGAACTCGTGGTTGACAGTTATTGTTTTTAATAATAAGTGTTAAATTACAATAAAAGTACTACATTACTCTACTTTTATCTAAAACTTGATGATTCTAGGTTTAGGCAATATTTTATTTTCTGGATGTTTGAATGCTGAAGTAGTTGTGAATCTTGTGTATTATGCTCTTTCTTTTTCTACAATATTTATTATGAATCCCCAAACAAATTCATTTTGTCTACATACACACATCAAAATTCACCAGTTTCCCCTACATCAGTTAATTTCCATGTTAGATTATTTGTTGTGAATAGATGAAACACAATCCACAGAGAGATTGTTTGTTATTTGCAATAATGCTTTGAAGCAACCAAGTATTTGTTTAATGTTTTGGAGTGTTGTCAATGAGCCATAATTATGATAAAGTGCCGACGTCAGCCACACCACACCGGCTATTAATGCAAAGCCAAGGAATCTACGAACGTGTATGTACATATTTATTTCGCACACAAAGGTAGACACGACGACATCAATGCAAATATTTCTAAGAGCCGCATCATCTACCTCACCTCTCTGTTACATCAAATAATACTAAGCTCGATAAAATATGGCCCCGAAGATAACTAATTATTATTTATATGCACTCCATCCCTGTTAGAGGTTTCGTGTCTGGCATAATCATGATCTCAGTGTGTACCATAATGGGATAATGATGCGAGTTAGGTTGAGTAACATGGATGATTCACAAGATGATGCATGTATATCATGTTGATGAGATTACGCACGTAATCTCGCTCCTGTACACAGGGATCACTTGATTTGTTTGTTTATGAAATCCAGTGATTTCACGGATCTACAAAAACACATAAATACACAACTACAAATCTTCCCCATGCTAAAATGACTCACCTGTGAAAGTCCTAGATGTACCGATGCGGTTTCCGAGATGTACATGATTTTTCCATCTGGGGCAACGACAAACACGAATCCTTCCAACGTCTATTAACATCAAGGGAGGATAAAATCATCATTAATTATCATCTGCATTTATAGTTCAACTTGTTTACTTCAAAAGAGCATTTGCATTTAATCATTTGAACCTTTTCTATTAATCACATGATGGTTTTATGCAGTTTAAAGCAGTTTTTGACAAAGATTGTTTCAATTTTTTTTCTTTAATCCTAATAATCATGGTAGGAAAGTTACCATTTCCTTTTGTTCGGATGGTTATATGACTTTAGTGATGATGAAGATTCAAATATGAGATTATATAAACGTTGAATGACATCAAAGGAACGAAACTCAAGCGTGTAGCTCTTGTCTTACATCACATCATGTTCCTATCCGCTATGCTAGTTAGTCTTGGGTTTCGCTCAAGAGAAGGAGAACAGGGAATCGTGAGACTGAATAAAATTTTGGATAAGTAACTTGTCATCTTTTCCTCTGATAACAGGCCTTCACGTGGACACTAATTCTGTGGTGAGACGTAGTGTGTGAGTAACTCAGAAAAGAGACCTACATCACATTCTCAATGGTGAATGAATATTTTGATATGCTTTGTAATAAAAATGGTGGTGGTTGGTTTTGCTCCACATGTAAATAAAGGTATAAAATTTAAATCAGGGTAAAACTGTTATCACAAGATGTGCAATGCACGATAAACCTACTTCACGCGGGTGCAGGAACTCAAACAAAATGAAAACCTTGAGTAAACTACGGGAGAAAAAGAAGGAAGGAAGGAAGGAATTGGAATCTTGCTTCCACATCACATTTCCCAGTCACCCACCATCCATTCATCAAAGGAGAGAAGGAGGGAGAAAAATAACTAAAAATCAGGGAGATAAGTATCTGATCTCTCGAGCTCTTGTTTATCTTGTGGGAAGCGGGTAAAGAGCAGCGTGTATGTTTAACCAGAATTCAATTCAAGAGAAAATCGATCATGGTGAGGAGCAAAAGGGAACAAGAAATTGTATGCTCTACAATACTTTTACCTTTGAATCTCATTCTGCCCCAAAAATCAGTTGCTTCGTCATATATGTTGCGGCGTTGAACATACTCAATAAAATATGATGATACGGTAGTAAGCATTGAAAAGAGGTTGACATCTATTTCTGCGTCAAAAGTCTTAAAGAAGGAGCTCACATTCCAAGAAAAGTTTGAATCAGCGCATGTCGTCGACAATGATCCTATTTTATATTCATGCTTTAATGTACACTGTACGCTCTTGGGGAAAAATAGTTTTCCCAGCTTTGCCTTCACTTTACCCATCCAAGAAGTATTTTTGGTAGGTATTTAGATTTGGTTGAGTATTTACTCAAATTCAATCCTATTTTGCTTGCATAAATAAGCATAAATTTATCCCAAGAAAAGAAGGAATCACGACGACATAAGAATGGAGTTGGAAGAAGAGGATTCTTGTTGAGAACAATGGGATATTATTCATATGTGATTTTTTACCCCTTTTACAATGCTCCTGAATGCGTAGTTATTTACGAAATACTACAGCATAACATCACCACTCCATTATATTATAGAAAAGAGGCGAAGGCTTAGGAAAGTGAGCCTCTGTTTTGATCTGATTTTGATTTAATTAGCCATTCATTACTTTCTTCTATTCCTGAGCACGAACTGTCTTTCCCGAGAAGGTATTAACGTGAGCAAAGGCGACAGAAAAGACAACGATACGTAACGTAAGCTGGCATTATGCTCATGCTGCCTACTCTCGATCAATTTCCTTTTCTTCGTAGGCTACCTAAAAATGATATCTTGAAGAATGATTCAGATTGGAGTTTTATTATTAGCTCCGTCTCAACAAGGTTTTAAAAAATGATCAAAAGAATGATAATTTTAAAAATATTTTTGTAGGAAAAAATGCCTCCGTACGCCGTTTGGTATAAATTTTAAAACTATATAAATTTCACATCTCACATAGGTTGATCCCTGACCGAACAATAAATGTTTGAAATACTAGTTGGAATTGACGTATGAAGCATACTATTTATACATTTTTTATACAAAATGTCAGTATCAAAATTGAGTATTTCAATACAACCATGTATGAATGTTTCGTAACGACATGGAACTGAGAACACTGCCTACATCCTAAAGTGAACTTGGTACGATTCCATTTCCCAGTCAGGATAATTTTATCAATACGATGCACGAGCGATGTGTAAGGTTTCATGAGTAAACAAATGAAATGCAAACAAATACCCATTTTGAGGTAAAACATGCTGATTTGAAGTAAAGACAAGTTTGTTCATATTTTTATTTAGAAAAAAATGTGTTTACCTGAAGCAGATGTGAACCCAGTTCTCGCATTGTGCTTTCACGCGGAGGTGGAAGCGCACCCCAAGCATCTCCGAGTCCTGAAAAGAAATGGGAAACTACACATGTTTATCAAAAATCAAATCAAAACGCTGCTGCTTAAACTAATTCAATTAAGTTGGTATGCATTTTCTTGGCGGAAATGAGAATGTGGAAATCTATCTAAAAAAATCAATGTTAAATGTAAGTAATTCCGATTGTTTTCGGAATCTCACGACTCACAAGTACTTTGTGAGACTATATAGAAACTTGAGGAATTTCCACTTTAAAAGGATTATTTTCTTGCACATATTGCAGCATACATGGGAATTATGTGACGTATGGCTTTTACTGTGTTGTTTGTAAAGCTACTTAAGAATCCTCATCGTGTTCGGTTAAAAAAGATTTTTGAAATCCGTTTTGACGAAGTTGTTGTCGCCCGCAAAGTAAACAGTCACGACAATAATGTTATGGGAAAAAAACACTCGAGAGTTGAAATTTGAAATACAATAAAAAGCGGAAAATGACGCAAAGGAAAATTCTTAGTTTGGCCATCGTAATTGAGTTAATACGTAGCGTTATTTTTAGCTGGTCACCACTATATGTACTTATCGGGTGGCAAATAATTTGATATGATGATGACGATGACGCATACAAACTTTGGGCTGAAAATGGCTCGTCAAACCACCCAGTTTTACTTCTTGTTTGGTTAGAAACAGTCAGTCAATAGATGAGCATGATAAATCACGGTAAAGTGTACAAGAATAGGGAATCTCGCCGCCAAAAATTGTCCACAATGTACTTTTGAGTGAAAGCATGGATTTGAAAGAATAATATTTAATCAGATCAGGCAATCGAAAAAGATTATCGGATTTTTCTAGTCAAACAAAGAAGGAAATGTGAGGGCATCGTAATAAAACTCTTCATTTCTAAAAGTGCATTTTATGCATATTGTGATGTATGCATAAGGGTCATTCAAAATCATCCATGTCTGGCTGACGAATGGAGCCTTTCCTTACTGGTGTTGAATCTTTCTATCAACACTTTAAAAAGTAGTGATGAATATTATATATCCTTCCTACATGACTGGAACCAAAACTACACTGTGTGTGCTTTAAAAAGATACGGGTTATTATTTCTTGTATATATCTCTACGACAAATGCATGACACTTGAAAAATATAATGTTGATGATGAAAAAGGAATAATTCCTTTCAGTGTTTTAAGAGTAGACTTTATATAAAGTTTGTAATGAAGGCGTCTGTAACTTGAGAAGTCGGACTAAACAATAGCATTATATGCGGCATGCAGGTATGCAACTATAAAAATGATTAATATTGTAGAAAAGAAACTGTAAACAACAACAATTTATTAAAATGGATTAATTGAATTGTGGATTGCTCCTAAAGCAAATTTAACGGATATTTTATCTATTGATGGCATCTGATATGCTAATATTGTTAATAATGTTGTTCTCGTCTTAATACTAATGCCACTAATGAGGGATCATTTTACACAATTCAAGAAAAATTATTTCGATACTTTGTTGTAGAAACTTATACGTCTTCATTGGTTTTCCCAAATGCCAAATAAATTTAAGTAGAAAATAGATATAGTATCGTGACATATGCACATCAATCAATAGCATTGGTATGCTAAATGACAAAAACTGTAAAAATGATATTAATGTGATTTCTAAAAATGTCATTGCAAGCTCAAATATCTTTAATATTACAAAACCTTAGAGCTCCTATTTGCAGACATATTTAATAAAAATTTCAATTAGGAAAAGTGTCCTCATTTTCCTTGCGATTTATTATAACTTTCTTTTCTCCCTCCTGGTTTCGTTCATCAGATTACATTTTGCTATTACATAATATTACTTATATTACACATAGGGTGCAAAACAGTTCTCCCACAATGCAATATTCCCTTTCCATGTTGCCCTTTTCCCTTCCGCACACATTTAGCCTCTCATGGACGGATCCTTGTTCCATTAAGCAGGATTTGCTGAGAGAAAATCTTTTTAGCAAACATTTCTATTACTAACCAAACCACCACCAGCCATAGCATATTTCTACAACACAACGAAGTGAGTGATACTCCAGGAACGCTTCGTTGTTCTTAGAAAAATACTCTACAAAGTGGTGTATAATAAAAATAGGGTCTTTTAAAGCATGTCCTAATGCTATCGGTGTGTGCACTGTTTCATCATGTCAGACTCAAACCAAACATTGATTGTTTTTAACCAGCCAAATATTCTTCTGAAACCTTTTTGCTTCTATTTCTGGTGACGACGACAGTGATGATGATGACGCAACATCGTATACTACCCACCAACAATAATAACAGGTCGTTTAATGAAAACCACCGTCGCATATTATATATTATAGCTTATACCGTCACTCATCGTCTTATCAGGAGCATAAAACATTCAAAGCTTCACAAAAGGAGAAGAGTGAACCAAAATCATAATGGAAGAAGAATAGGTCTCGCACTTCAAAGTGTTCTTTGGATAAAACATGAAAAGGGGTAGCTCAGTAGCAGTTCCAATTGTGCTTTTACCCTTTTACTTATTAGCAGCATCAAATAACTTGTCTAACAAACATAAATGTACATTCATTTCATCCACATACGGACAACTTCTTTAGAAAATACCCAAGATCGAGAGACTGGCTGACTTCAATGTGGTCTTGCTTAGTTGAATGCCTGTCTGTGTTGAGTTGAAGCGAGACTTTTATGATGCATCCCTTAAAAAGGTGACTTCATTCCGACAGTATCATAGTATTCCTTTGTGCTCTCTACCAACAATGATGGCTACCTACCCAGTAGCAGCGAGAGATGTAAAACGTAAAGGTATTTTGAAATAATCATCTGACTAAAAGGTGATGCTTTAGTAAAGATGGAAGCTGACTTTTTAGCCTGAAGGGATTACGGGAAACTTTTTTCGCTTTGTGTATATAAATACTCTCAGTGTTTATGCGTTTAACGAAGTAGTTTCGCTATCGTAGCTTTTTTATGGATTACTGTAGATGTTCTGGGCGTGTGAATATTGATTCTCCAAGTTAAAATCGCAAACCAATTTTTATTACTCAAATCAGCAAGGTTTTGTAAGAACTGCATTTGATTTAAACCCGTTAAAATTTAGAGTCGCAAAATCCGTCATTGTACTTATTTACAAGGTAATGCAGTTTAAGATGCAATCGGCAATAAACATACAGCAAAAATTCACAGCATAAGAGCAAAATCTTTTTACGAGGACATAAACCCACTATTTTATTCCTTTCATCAGTATTCAAAATGCGGAGAATTGTTTTGTGTGGCTGACACATAAAAGCGTGTAAACCAAGAAGGTTATTTGTTTGACTCTTGTTAAGTTAAATCACAAAAACTCAACTTCAATCATCATCCCAAACCAACCACATAATATATTTATCTGCATGTCAAATCAATTGAGTTGTAGGGAACCACGGTAAAAAGAAATTTGAGCCTTGTTTTCTCCCTATTAACTACAACCCTCAGATTAGAGATCCCACTCACTCTGTTCACTCTCCCTTTTCTTCCCAGACTTGAGACAGGTCAGCCCTTTTCATCAGCCGGGCCAGCACCCTTTCCAAACCAAAAAATGCCCAATAATAAATTGTGTGACATAACATTACATTGCTCGCACAGTGAGATATCCGTCCATCAACAGATTCTTTATCTTGGAGTAATGAACAAGATTCACTTTCGTTTAAAAAGTTATCTCATCCCACATTTCTCGTTTTACTATTTCGAATCATCCCTCTGTGAGCAGGAAGAGGTGATATGACGGTATCCCATAAATAACTCATGATGAAACTCCCGCAGAGCCATTTGATTTAATAGACTGATCATGTCGACTTTTTATTATGCCGGTCATCGTTATCGTCATCACTTGCCAAAAGAGAATTTGCAATGGGAGAAGCCTGGGAATGAAAAGATGACGCTTGATTTGGCCTTCTAAATGGATATATACAACAAATGCCAAAATCTGCATGCGTCCTTGTGATTCTCAAGTCTCAAACTTTATATTTGTTTGTGATGCTATATCACAATCGTAGTGCAACATGCCGACTTGTTTGCCGACCATACTATCATGAGGAATTTTGTCAGGTGTGCTCATAAAAGTTCACACAAATTTTCCATACATCCCTACTTGTGAGCAACTTTTACACAGGGAACCTTTTACGATTTAAGACAAGAGTAGCCCTGTCTTCGTATGCATTTTCTTGTGTGGCATAAAATATGGCTATGCCAAGGAAGGATTACAGAACCATGTTGAGCCTTAGCTCACTCAAACTCGTACGTTTAGGGAAAGAAAATCGATCCTCAAGTAACAAGTCGAGATTTATGGGTTTTTAACGCGAAGATGTTTTTCTTGAGAGGGGACCCCGTTCTCTTATGGGATTCCGATCATGTTTCAGGTGCAGTTTAAAAAAACATAAATCCTCAAATTTTTCACCCTTTCGCCACGTTTAACCAAAGGAATCATGGCAATTTACGATTTTTTAAGTTGAAACCTGAACTTCAACCTTGCACCGTGTCTACACTTTATCGCAACAAATTGCGTGTTATGATTGTCGGAGGTTGAGCTATTCCGATTTGGAATACAACCATTATTTCAAACCAAGTCTGACAATTAGGAATTCCTATGGCATAACCCCTTTTTACCACACCACAATGTACATTTCAACTTCCAAGTTTCGATTTAAATTATTATAATTTTATATATAAATGATATTTAGCATGTCTTGCTTGTTTATTCTAACTCAAAAATTCAAAATTGACACGACAAAAAGCTTTTTCTCAGATTTTGTAGTTGGTTTTTCCTGTGAAAGCTTCCTGGGTGGTATTCTGTCTGCGGTGGGAATTGCATGAAGCTACATACATGAATACACACGGTAGTGCGGTGATGTGATGATGATCATGGTGGTTTACCTAACAAATGCGGAATTCGGATGTGGAACAAGAGTTTCGAACAAACGAGTAGTAAATGTTATGCGGGTCTATATTGTTGATAGAATGAATAGAAAAGTGTAGTGGTACTTGAGAAGAATAAAGCATATGTATGTATGTATAAACTTTATAAATATTATTTTAAACAAGACAAAATTTCGTGAAATAACATCGGAAGTTCCTTTTTTAAAAACGGGTATCACAACCAACCCCCTTTGAGATACGATATAAAATGATGATTCCGTATAAAATTATATATCATCGCTGCCTTGTTTGTTATTCAGGGAAAAACATTGTTTGAGGAGAGAGTTGGAAAGTGAGTGATGGAAAGTTGCAGCAAGTTTTTTTTCGGAGAACGTCTCCCGCAAGCAACGACGGCCGTGCATATTATAAGCCCTCCTCCTTTTACTTCCTTTTTTCATGGAGCTCTCTCTCTCTCCATTCTTTATTCTGTGATTTCTGCTAACGAAGGCAATTTTGAAGTGTGCCAATTATTTTGGACGAACGCGTTCTACTCCAAAAAGGTCTCATCACATCAGCCCATCTCATTCTACATGGAGTTTCTTCATGCCACCACTACCACATCATAATCATTTATGATGGAGAATGAATATATATGACTAAATAGACCAAAAACGAGTTGAAGTCGACTACAGCATCAGCATCAACACTGCACTGCTTCTCCTGTCATTAGGAAAAGTTGGTGAGCATAGCTCGACTACATAAGAATCAAACGCACCGAAAAACAATCTTACACTAAACCGTGGCTGCTCTACCATGATAAATTTTAGCGTGGTATGTAAATGTGAAGAATGAAAAATTAAGTGAGCTTTAATAATTTTTCAAAGTAAATGAAGATTTAATAGAAAATGTTTTTAATATATCACTTTCTTCATACTTGATTATTTGATGCCAAATAACATTAGTTTATAATTTAGTAGACTGTTTCAAACGTCGTTAAAAAATATCGTAACAATAATTTATCCGTTTAACACATAGGTTTTTATGACAAGTGTAAGTGGAGCATGTATGTTGATTTGCAAACTACAATGCTAACTTGGCATCAGTTTTTCAATTTTAAAAATCGAAAACCATCCCACAATCATTGCTGGAAAACAAAAACTTTTATATAAAAAAGACAGTAGCATCCATCTAAACAAAACGTTGCATAAAGCAAGGGGTTGCTTCGGTGCATGTATCTCAGCGTGCTTTCCCTTTTTGCCCTAGCAATATGCACCCAGCCAGTCTACCTCCTACCGGGTTGCCTGTTGTCTCATCAAAGAGCACAATTCCAATTTGTGTTTTGTAGTAATGATCCCTATTATGCAATATTTTTTATTATGAGAACGCGTCAACCCGGAAAATGAGCTGGAACTTACTTCCCAACCACTTAAACTAGCTTCTGAGCGATCTGAACTAAAAATTCTAACACAAAAGTAGAATGGGGATATGGTTGTAAGTTTTTCTCATTATTATTTCATTGGGATGATATTTTTAATTGACATGAACTTTGTGTGGTGCACCATTTGTCATGTCATGTGCAATGTCACATTTCGTCACGTGTTATCATCGTAGTTGGTAATTATAATGACAAGAACCAAATATTAATTTAACAATACTAAGCGAATACATTTCCACAAATTTTCGGTAGTAATGAATGCGTATTAATTCTTTGATTATGTCTTCTGAATAAATACATCACCTTAGGGCACACTAATATATTAGGTTTAAAATAAATTAACAATGAACGTGCAGTACTTACCATCCGGAAAAACATGTCGCATTCGCAAGTACGATGTTGTAAGACGTATCACCGACGCTTTATCAAGTTGGGATGTGATTGCACCTGGAAGTGGAAGGAGACGAGCCAACTCAAGAAACTCTTGGTTCTCTTTCTCCCTCCTTGTTCTCGCAGCATTCTTGCTTTTCTCCTTCATTTTTCTTCTGATTGCCCCGTATTGGTATAAAACAAAATGTAGTCGTAATTTATCACTTCCAGTTTACCTGCATAAAGAAAGTTGCTTCCTCTGCCTATTTCCTTCACTCATGTGCACATAAAACAGATTTGTTTCCCAAAAATTCCATAATTTTTATTCATACAAAGTTTATTGTTTGCTGTCCATTTACAACAATTACTATACTTTGCCACTTTCACAATAACATTGCACAAAACGATTCATTCATAATTTTTTTCACCAAGCAATATGAGTTTCCTTTTGGACACTTGAACTAATAACTTTGTTCAGTCAAGGAGTTGAATTTGACAGAGCGAGAAAAGGTGTGCGTGTGTGGAACTTAGTTGTCTGCCACCACCAACACTACTCTACAACTTGGACGCGTATAAGGGTAAAGGAGTTGTGAGAGCATTAGCAGTGCATATAACTGCATGCATGCAGATCCGTATTTACAGTGTCCAGATCACGTTTCTTAGTTAACGACACGTCGGCACGTCCTTCTCTCCATAAGTATGTATGTGTTCCTTGCTCCACCATGTGTATAACAAGCTGATGATGATGCGTATGTACCTTAACACCACTGCTCCCAGACCCTAAAGAAACCAATAGGACAAACTTTTTTCCTTCCTTCCTCTCTGCCTTGTTCCACCCCTGTCTTTACATGTGAGACTGGAAGGAGCTCATGCTGAAGTTTCTTTTTATATGTACCTATATATTTATGTGCAAAACGAAGAAACTAAAAGTCACTGACTGTCATCATCAGTGCTCCTATCCTAAACTCAACTTTATCACGCGCCTCTCTCGTAAGTACATGGACGTATGCATCAGCAGATATCTCATCAAAAGATGAGGAGAATATTTTTTGAAGGTCTTACGGGATCAGGTGGTCCACTGAAAACTTTTTTGCTTGAACACTCCAACTTTATTTTCAAATGCGCTAACACGGGAGTAGCGGCTTAAAAAAGTAAAATATGATTGGAAGCGAAAGGGCAATTGAATGAATGAAAAGTGCAAATGCATCAATCGCCACCCCGTCCTTTTTTGTCTTGTCCTATATGAATATAACCCAGATTACGTGATGTTTCCACAATGTTGCCAATTTTTTTTCGTTGCCTTTTTCTCCTCAAACTGGATCCGATCTGGGAGGATTTTGAGCACGAACAGACGACTAAGCACAACTTGCCGGGTTGAGATTTTGATGATGAGGAGGTCGAGTGCAGAGAGGCTAGTCGGAACGGTTTTGTTTATTGATGCTGATGATGATCAGAATGTCGTCGATGGCGATGCTGATGATGACGTAGGATGCAGAAAAAGTACGTGCATTTTACAGTTTTACTCGGATATTTCCTCCAGACAATGTGCCAGTTCCGGTACACCTTGATTAGCCATGAACTCCTTTCATTCACAACGGGATGAGGGGTATGCCTAAAAACAGATTACGTCATGAAAAGATTACTTATCCAAAAGCACGATTATTGTATAAATCAATTATTACTCCACGCAGTTCAAGGATAGAGTGAAATCAATAAAACAGTTTTTACTCCAGTTCAATATACCTAAATATCCACCCTAATATTGATGCGACAGCACAGAATTTTTGGAGCAGGGTTAAAAATAACATTTGATGTGTCATAAAGAGAAAGAGGAGGAATGACACTATTAAAAAAGAATTAATGGGCACGCTTAAAAATAGGTGCATAATGTTTTGCAACATATTAAAATAATCACAGTTCATACCCTCCATTCATTCAGTGAGAAGCACTTATCAGTATGCCCATTAAGAGCAAAAAATGTAAAGTATTTATCTAGGTATTGAGTGGGGTACTGGGAACATGTTGACCAATAAAATTTTGTTATAAAGTGCCTATTACGCGACGTAAAATTAGGGATCAATAGCAGAGTTTCATTCAGGGGCAAAGATAAGATGAGATAATCTGTTGAAAAACTATGTACAAATCTTTAAGTAGGTGATATTTTGTAGGTATTAATGTTTTTATGAGTTTTTGTCGGCTGGAGAGGAGATGAGATGATGAGAAAAACAGTCGTAACATAACTATATATCACCAAAAACACATGTATACAAAGCAAAGTAAAGGTTGAAGCTCATTTCCATGTATATATATGTATGTCCCTGAGAGGGGCATCTTGAGGCAAACAAGGAATTATCATAAACAAGTCAGGAGTTGTTTGCACTACTGCAAAAAGTAAGAAAAAGGAATAAATTGGGTTCTTCACTCCGAACACTTTGAGAAATGGCAGGTTAAGGGTCAAAACCCTTAAAACAAGAGCAAGAGCTTTGACTATACACAAAACTTGGTGAGAGAATATTGGCTTGTACTGCAGTGCATTGCAAGGCAATTGTAACAGGAGACGAATCCAAGAAAAATACATTTAATGTGTGAAAAAATAACAAGAAGATGACAAAAATACAAATTATTTCCGTCCGGGTGTTCTCTTGCCAGTAGTTTTGACAGATCATGTAAATAAATTTACGGAAGCGAGAACCGGATCTCAGTGCTTTAGCTGAATATTTCAACTTGAAAGCTTCCAATGATGAGGTTAGTAAACGAATCGTCAGTTAGTTTTGTATTAATAAGATTTTTAACAGCAATGATTTCAGCCTAGATAAAGCAGTGAAAACCTAAAAAGTTATATTACGAGTGAGATGAGGACGTTAAACTTTACTTATGTATTTTTAATGTGGGATGACATTGACATTAAATATGAACTCTTGGTTACTTGTCCACGCAGCTGTTTGCTCATACATCAGATTTTTAAGGCAACCAAAAGTGTCGCAAAAGACCTTTTTCAGAAGATGCTGCAACATTTTTTGGACAAGATTGTAACGTGCTTCTGGAACTGTTTATAAAAGTGAAACAGATGGTTAATACCTATAAATAACACGCGTTTAATTTTTCCCTTAAATAGGGATGTCGAGCGTGTTTATACGTAAATGTGCAAGTAATTTGATAAAAGCAAGCTTATCATGTTTTATGTGGTCGCAAAATATTCGTTGCTCGTAGAGTACAGAATTGTTTGTTTACTTACTCCCTCTGATCCATTATATCACTTTATCTGCTTCCCATTTCACACTTTCAATTAGCATCCCAAAGAAGAATGTGGTGGTGATGAGATTCAGTAATCGCAGGTCGCAAAGTGCATTCTAACTTTACGTACAATATACTTTTACTTGTACTCCTGAGAGTTGAGCTCAATAAATTGCTTACACACCTTTTTAAAATAAATTGCATGCATATTCCCCGAAATAAGAGTTACTCAAAGTCAGAAATTTCATTTGTGGATTGACGAAATGAAATTGAAAGGAATTTGATTAGCGGAAATAATCGTTTTATAAAGCCAGGATTTGTATAACAAATAAAGAAGGTTCCAAAAAGATTTTTATTAAACGATCGTTGTAGTTCAAATTATTTTTTCTTTAAATTTGAACCTAGTGAGAACATGAATACTAGTTTCTTGTAAATCAAAAACGTCAAACCTTACATCTATCTAGATTTGTAAATTTTATAAAACGGTGCAATTTTGTACATGGGCATTCATGTATGTCATAAAGGAATGAGTGGAGATCGTCCGGTACAATTTGTACATTACAATTAAACTTTTTAAAAAGAAAAATTTGTCACATAATATCATCATATCCTCAACCAAACGACAACACATTGCCCACCAATACTATTCGTTTATAGCCAAATAAAGGCATCTTATGTAATGATATCTTCTCTGTTATTGTTATTGGAATTTTTTTCAAAAGCGTGTGCCAGTTTGTGAACTTGAACCACATAAACATTCTTTTAAGTGTTAAACTGAAATTTAATCCAAAGCTTTCATTCATTCGTTATCATTTAATTTAATCTTCTATGGAATGCTAGAATTCGTATCATTTCCATAAAGTGCATGTGGCAGTGACATTGACTACATGGAAAGTTTGTACCTTCAACAGAGGGAAGGAATATTGATATCAGTACGTAATTTTTATCAGCTCGTAAAGAAGTGACTCATTTTCTCGATGCCATTTTCTTTAAACATAACATTCTCTCTGAAATACTTAGCCAGCTAATAAACTTGTAATTTTATCGACATGAATGTTATGTTACAGAAAATTTGTCATAACAGAAGGTCTCGTTTGTTGACCTCTTGCTCTTCTGAATGAACAAAGATATAAAAATGCTTCGTGTATTAATGACAATGTTATGTATATGGACATAAACACAAGTACACTACCATGTTAAACTATGTTGTATACTGCAAATTTTGCTTGTGCTCGCGCGGAGCTGTAAACGAAAAATGGAACTAGTCCATATAATCTCATATAATTATCTTAAGCTGTCAAAACAGTGTTAACATGATCTTTACATGCAAAATAGTTATACGCTTGAATGAAAAGACACAAGTCAATATTCTCATTTTAAAATAGATAAACATACGCATGGTGTACTTACGAAGGAGAGAAAACAAACTTACCATCATGTCAATGATTGACCCTTGTTTGTTTCTTCATGACAAGTTAAAATTGTTTGGTTCTGCCCATAAAAAGCTAATTGTCACATTTAACACATTGAACTGTATGCATGTTAATTTTGTTTTATAGATTGGAGGGATTATTTAAAAGTTTAATTTTTTTTCAAATAAAAAACGACTAAACTTTACAAATGAATGCAAATGTCTCCAATACCTTTAATTTACAGTATATTTTACATATTGCATTAAACGTTTACCAGAACTCAACTTGCACATTCACCAACTGAAACTTCCCTGGAGTGAATTTCGAGCTGACTTTAAGACCAAATGTTATTGTAGTCACTGCAATTTCTTAGAAACACAGTCCACCAAAGAAATTATTACACCTTATATTTTGATTGTTTATTCATGAACAAAGAATCACACCAAAGCTGACAAAAAAGGAAAATCTCACTTCGCCCCACTTCCTGATTTCATCCCGTTTGTATTGTATTGTTGTCCTTTCGACTGATGTTTTGTATCCGGAATATATTTTTGTCTGTTTGACGGAAGATTGAAAGTCTCATTACCCTTGTCTCTGTATCTGTGGTTTTTCTACATGCTGTGACTCTTGCATTACATTAATCTATGCAGTAGTGAAAATAGGATGGGTGATGAAACTCTCTTCCCGTGCTAGTTGCTCCTTACTACTCACTACACACACAAGGTATATCATCATAAATAAAACATCAGTATTTCAGTGCACTTTCATCTAATGCATGCATACCACTAGCTACTATTGGAAGAAGGAAAAGTGTCACTTTTTTAGTAATACATATATCACATCATCATCATCACACACACGCTCATATATAACATTGTGGTACAAAGCTAGTATCATTATTTTGAGTATCAGGCGAAAAAAATTGATGCAAGTAAAGCATGTGGGGTAATGGAGGGATGTGAGAGAGCTTTTTTGGGACTTGGAATGGAACGACAGCCACTTCTCCGATGTAGTGATCATGATCACACAGTATAGTATTCTCTTGAGGGTATTTCGAGAAGAGATTCCAATATTCTTGTTATATACTCTGCAAAGCTTCCAAATAGGAAGAAGGCCGGAGGAGAAAAAGCTAGTGTTTTGTACCGTTTTACGCAGTACACATGTAATCTTTACAACAGACCAAGCTCATATTAGTCTGAACTGCGAACATTACATACCACGCAGTTATGGAAGAAAGCAAAGAATGCTACCATGCATATGCTACGGGTATAGAGCCAAAGAACCGTGTAATGATGATAATAGTAGCAAATACAATCAAAATAATAGGATCTGACGTTTTTTGTTGTTGCTCCTCTTCGTCTTCCTCTGTTATTGTTAGTTTGGAGCGTGATGTTATGGGGTTGGAGTTGCAAGAGTTAAGGAGCAAAAGTCCCGAAAATCTGACGCATCCGTTGGCCAATCCTGGGATGGGTTTGTATCCTCGTCGGAGTGAGCTGGGACCGCCTTTGGTGAATCCCTTTCTGTTGCAGTAATAGCTGAAGAGAAACCTCCCTCCCTATTTTCCTTTCCGTTTTTTGGTTCAGTGTGTATTATTTCTTGTGTCTGTTTCTGTAGCGTTGACGTTACCAAACGGCTTGTATACATGATATTGCATACACAACATTTCATTTGTGATGTTACAAACTTATTCCTTGCATTATTGTATAGTGAATACTTTTCGTTTTCATTCCCTTTTACCCTTCCATTCACTCCATTTCATTTGAGAGATGGATGTAAATACAAGAGATTGTAATGTGGTGAAGATGTGCAAGACTCTTTAAAATTCAAAAACTGAATTCTCATGATGATACTATTTGCAGTGTATCTCGCTGTCTGCCTCCTAAAATTTTTCGTGTTGTTGCAATAAAAATACAAACGAAAAGAGAAGCAGTGGAATTTTGACATTGGAAAAGTATTTATTGCAACCAGCTCATTGCATCTTAAGTGTGAAGTACGACAATCCGTGATTTAATGTTGCTTTTTATTGGTGTTTGAAAATTTATTTGCATATTTACACGAGCTTCTTTGTAAAATTGCTGGTCTTTCCCGTTTTAATCTCACAGGGAGAACTTCAACAAGATCATTCTGCTGTTTATTATGGGTTTCATTTTCAACTTTATATGAAATAGGATTAATCTTTAAAAGCTGCAAACATTGTAGCTCTCTTGTTTGGAAACATTCTGTCTGGATTCTGCACTACGAATTTGGTTCATGTCATGCAATAAAATAAACTCAAAATGTGCAATAAAAATACTATGTAGAAATGGCTGTATAAATAAAAAATAAGAGGATGTTTACATAAGAGTTTATATTTTTTGGGCTACAATTTATTTCCATGTCCATACTTTGTACTTAATCACATGAATGAAGGCACCGCAGCTTCAAAGCTTGTGTATTATTATGATAGTAATATGATTAATAATGATACTTTATACGTTTCTATGTATTGATTGTACGAGAGAAATTAGAAAAGTAGCGTTGGAATATTTGAAATATTTATATCTTGTTTGTGGAGTAGTTGAATGCTGATGTTGGTATAGGCAGAAATTAAAAAATTAAAAGTATCAATAGGTAAAATGTCAACAGTCAACTTTTTGTGGCTTGCTTATAAATTGTAATATTACGCGACATAATGATGTTTCGGATTGGTTTAAGAATGAATCGACAAGTATTGTCAAAACAAGTCATGTATCCATATTAGTTATGTAATCGAAAGTTTTTGCTACATTGATGTTTGAAAGTATATATATTCAGATTGCCACTCCAGATCATTAGTTACAAACTTCTTCAGTTATCACAACAGTTCAAGTTTCGTAGTCAGGCAGGCACATTTTCTTTACTGGTTGGTCCAGTTTCCTTCTGATTGTGACAGTTTTGATAAACATCAAATTGACGTGTAGATGACTTGTGTAATGGCCCTTGAAATTACTTAATCCCACCACAAATGCCCACACCTGTAGCTCACACTATCACTTTACAATTTAGTGTACCTACCTATTACATATTATACTGTGTAAATAAATTGGAACGGTTGTGTGTTCTTTTTGTATATATAATCGTTAAAATCATTACATCTACTACACAACAACCTATAAGCAGGTCGACATCCGCATCCATTTTCCACCAGTACTGAAAATTGAAATGTAAAGCCAGCAGTGGTAAATGGTATGTGTATTTTACAGTAAATTCTCACACGGAAGTTATAAATTATGAGGAAATCATCCAGGTGCACTGATGTATAAAATTTACGTATCATAAAAGAAACCAATTGTACATTCCTGTAATTCACCCCCAAGATACATGTATGTTTTTTTTATTGATGGAAAACGAAACATGAGATTTTGACAAGCAGAGAAGAAATCAATCATGCTAGTTTTTGAACCATGTTGAAACGTATACTGGACACTGTCTTCTATTTCTGTAGCTCATTTTGCTTCTCACTTAAAGCTGAGACATTTAAGATTTCCTGCTCGATCCTGGGAATTACCTGTTTGCTTGAGGTTGAATAACTAAAAACTACGGAAATATAATCCGTCAAACAAAAGAACAAATTCTTCCACTTGACTTGCAGACAGTTGGGCGACGTGAAGGAGTAAGGTACAAAAGGACTGGTTGGCAGTAGCCCTTTTTGAACCCCTTGCATATATGATTTTCATTATTTACAATTGTACATTTTTGAGAATTATGCTTGTATGTTTTGAAGGGTCTTGTGTCTCTTTCGTTGTAAATGTCAAAATTACATTACCTATTTGGTTTCAATTACACCAGACATGGATCACAGAACAGTTTTGAAAATTATGCATACTTTCACAGTTTGACTCTTTGACTGTGTGGGCTTATCCATGTCAGGTTTTAAGTGCACAATTCATGTAAAAGCTCAAAGCAAGTCAAACTCAAAAGGGATATCATAGTAGGTGTAGTATTATGTTTATGGCATATCAGTATCTCGGTGTAATCCCTTCTGTGACCATTTGGCTGTGACGAGTCGCCAAACTGTCTGGTCTGGACTTGGATTTCGTCCTATGATAATAAAACAGTAATTGTCTTGCCTAAATCATCAAAGAAAACGATTCAGAAGTGGCTTCTTTAAGTCAGGGATTTAACCAAGTTTTATCTTGTACGCAGCAGGTGCACAGTCAAAAGAACGACTTTATTTGTAATCCAGGTAGTACACATTAATACGTATTCTGCTCATGAACAACTTGAAGTCTGATGCTCCGAAATCTCTAGAACAGTTAGATGACTAAGTCTGTGATGAATCCAGAACGGAGAAGGGTGATCTTAGATCTTAATCCATATCATAACGGGTTGTAAAATTTAATCATCTCAGTCTGCACAACGTATTATGTTAAGGAACTTTAGAAAAGCTGAACGATCGAAATCGAACCACCCCAAATTACATTAACGTCGTTTCTAGCATCTGAACCACACTTCAATCGATCTTCTCGTGAGGTATTTAATTTTTTATAGTGTAAAAACTATTTCGATGTCTGGCATCTCAAGAGTCGTACACCTTTGCAGAATCCATAGGAAAAAGCTCCGTTAGACAGCTGGGCACCAACTTCCGAGCCCTTTTTAGGTAATGCAGAAGGTCGCAAGTCGCAATCAAAATTTACAACCTGTCAAATGAGACTGGCTGTCTGCCGCATTCAGTTTTCCATAAATAGTATATTAATCGCATGAAAGTGTACACATATTCATATACTATTATACACGAGTATATGTCATACAATAATAATACCTTTTACAATAGTAGGTTTAAGGTCCTTTTGGCAGGTGAGTCCGAAAGTGAAAAGAAAAAATTCCAATAATTTGAGCTCCCAGACATCGTGGCGACTTGGAAGGGTTTAACTTAAGTTCATCACAATTTTTGTAACGGTGTATCTAGCACATCCAATGGTCGCCCAATCTTTACACTGCACAACTGCACTTGAGAATACATAAGGAAATGACGTGTCAAATAATAGTATTTTGAGAGGAATTTTTAAGAATGTAATTACGCAAATTACATGATGATTTGGATGATAGTTTGGAGTCTGCGCATATTCCCCCAAGTTTTATAGTGCTAGAAAAAAACAAAATTTCCAAAAATTGTTTATTTTTTCTTTTGACGCCAGTCAGCATCTCCACCTCACAAGAACGTGCATAAGATAAGAGAAAGACATAAATCGCAGGCACATCGCATAACCTGTTTGTGCTCATTAGTCATTTCCAACTTTTAAAAACAGGCTACAAATAGATTACTACCACTTTTAATTATGTAGAATGTGAGTGTTTACACGTTGCATTCTTTCTACCCTGCCTGTGCCGGGTATAAGTCATGCCCGAGGCCAACAGGTCCATGACTGACACAATCTCTGTATATAATCAAAACATTATGAATTTTTCTCTCCATACTCGATAGTTTCAAGAAAGAACGTTAGGATGGAATTCCTTAATCATAGCAAAGCGTAATAAACATTTGAAATTATGAATGATATGATTACCAGCTTTGGCTGTAAGTTGTATTTTCATGTTTGTTTCATGTAGGTATACATACACACAAATAAAATGATTAGTTCTCATAAAAAATGAACACCGAATTACTTATTATTAATCAAGCCTCCGGTTGGTCTACATTAGAGTAAAGTGCATGTAATTAGGAGTCAGCTACTATAACATATGGTGGCTGCTGTGAAAACGGAAAAGGCACATTTTAGTCGGGTATATGTTACATTTTGCATGCATTTTGCCGTAAATTATTCTGTGGGATTATACACATTATGAGTAAAAGTTACACAAAACTTGAAATTCTCGGTCGCCAGTAACTTTGTTAAGATTTTTGGTGAAGATAATGACGTTAATCAACCCAACGCAACGTACTGATACTGATACACGTTCATTCATTTCATGATTGAAGACATTCTGTGTTGATGAGCTTAATAACTCACGTTCCAGCACAATATAAAACGCTGGCTTAGTTTTTTTTGCGATTTCTCAGGTCTCAGGTATACTTGTGAAAATTATGAAGACAGATGATTGTTTAGGAAAAATGATTCATGACTCATGAGAATCTTTTTACACTTTGTTGCATGCGGCACTCACAATAAAATTGGTATGCAGTAGGGAAGCTTTTACACTAATTAATTTGCATTGTATGAACTATGGAGGGCTAACCACAAGACGGACTAAAAAACCAACGCTGATGTAATTGTGAGTTTTTGCAGATAATAACGTATACCACTATACTTTATGTGAAATACCATACAATTTCGGGTTGGAACATTCATTCCATAACTCGTCTTCAAAGTTAGTACAAGCTTGCTTTCCACCTCGACCATTTTTGAAATAATTAATTAGAAAAGCTATAATAATTCCTTTAGAAATGTTTAAATTATATTACAGCAGTTCACATTTTCCTTGTAGGTTTTATAAGCATTGTAACTCTACTGACGGTGTAAGTGTCGAGAAGGACTTGACCATGACCCTTAAGGAAAAACAAACCTTAGACCAAGTAAGCGTTGAACTGATTGCCCGATCTACAACTTGGATCTGTTTTGTATTAAATTATAAAATGAAACTATTTAAATTCGCAGTTTAGGGATCGGGTTGCTCCAGTTTTAAAAACTGATGCAATGAAGACCGATATTTATCTCATTCGTTGGTTAAGAGGTATGAACTATAATATGTTAACCTTAAGACGAAACGATAAAATTGTAAACTGAACATATTGCATAATATATATTTTTGTTATAACAGCCAGGAACTTTGATATAAGTGCTGCAGAAGCAATGCTAAAGGAGGTACGGTGTAGATACCATTTTGATGTGAACAAAAAAAATTTTCATTTGGTTTGAACAGTTTTCAATAGTTTGAATTTTGAATGATTTAAAATATACTAGAACCTTAGGTGGAGAAAAGAAAAGAAGATTGACTCCATTCACCTGGAAAATTTTGAAGACATGGAAAGGGACTTTCCGTCCAGCGTTGATACAACGGATAGGGAAGGGCGTCCAGGTCTAGTAGAACTAGTTTCTTCACCTTTAATATTATACTGAGTTGGACATAAATCTCGGTTTAATTTACAGTGGTGGCCACAATCGATATTACTCACTGGAATATAAGAGATGCAGTCATCACAGGTCGAGCTCAGAGACTCCTTCACTATTTGGATATGATCATGGAAAACATAACGAATCAAGTGTTTGAGCGACAAAGAAAAGGAATGAATGTGACCCAGTGGAAGGCTTTGGCAAATACGGATGGGTTCAATATGATCAATCAAGGATGTGCGATTTGTGAGTGACCTTCTAGCTTTATACTGTAACCGGGATGATAAGCAGCGTGAATGAAAGCGTAATTTCGGGAGGTATGCAAAATTTATGCTGTGCATTGGCAACCTGTTTAGGTATTCCTATATGGATTCAGTTTGTGTACTCGCTGGAAAATCATTATGGAGGATGGTTAGACGAACTTATCGTTGTTGATGGTAAACGAATAGTTCTCTTAACCACAATTCAAAAACTTTGTACAGCAAAAAATATACGATTTCATATATTTCATTTCAGCGTCTTCGGCCGTCAGCACAATCCTGGAGATTTTAAAACCATTCCTTTCGCGACAAACAAAAGAAGCTATAAAGGTATTTGGAATGAACAGGAACTCGTGGATACCATACATGGATTCAAAAATCAGTCGAGAGGAGCGCAGGTCGTTATATGGGGGGTCAAAACCAGCTATTATTAAATAATGACATGCAAGTTTCCTGCAGATTTGTGCCTTACGTGAATGAAACATTCTGAGTCTAGTGACTTGCTAGATTATGAAAAATTCACACTGATTGTTCTTAGAAAAAATAAATGACTACGTCATAAAGGTTGATTTATCATTGACGCTAGCCTTTTATGTAGCAGATTTTAAAAACGCATTATTAGCTAAGTCGGTCATATTAACGTTTATTACTATAATCTTGGATGATGCAAGTAAATTTTCATGCACATGCAACGTACTATGTTTAACAATTATGTACATCTTTCCCATGATACAGCATCTGCAAACAAAAAATCATATTCTAACTACCAACTACAACTACAAATCATCCAGGAATGTCTTGAAACGAGAGTACAAACTGGTTTAGTTCCATAATGTGTATATTTATTGGAATTACCGATGAGGTATTTTGTAATTAATTAGCAAGGCGCAACGACTTTGGAAGAGTATTGCAGACAGACTCTCAATGCGTTTGCACACTGTAAATTGTAACTTACGTTGCAATTTGAGAATCATGGACTAATCGTCAATAAGATAGCACATTTATAAGAATAAACGATTTAACGATCCATTCTTCAACGGAAATTAATGTTAGCCTTTAAGAAGATTTAATTATTTACACTGTACTCTCAGAATATTATAAAATATAGTTAAACTATATTGAAAACAAGAGCAAGTGAGCAACAAGCTGTCAGTATTAATGCACTGAAGTCATTACTGCGAAACCGAAAGGTACATACATATTACTGAAAAATAGGCAAGGAACGAGTAAGCGTGAGAACTAAAAAGTTTGAGAACGACCCTATGCTGACTTAGCACAGAAGGTCACACACACAAACATGACACTATAAAATGGTTTATTTAAATATCATTACTATATCCATATAAATTTTTTAAAAACATAATTCGGTTTTGTAGGTTAGATTGAGAATGGACAAGAACGATTTTCATAGGATTCAATCATCTCTGCTTCAGACTGGTTCGCAACAATACACAATTACAGAGTGGCACAACAAAATTGGGTATATTTACTTCAAGTTCCCAAACAATTTCGTTGCAATATCTTAATTACTAAGCGAAAACTGACCTCAACCACCGTGAATTGTAATACACATTTAAATTGTGTATAAAAGATACATATTATATTGTTATTTAACATGCTGTATATTATTAGCTACAGTGTTAGCATCATCTTTTTTGGGAAAATGAACTCTGTATGTACAAAACTGCAATTTTGGACTTAATAGTTTCTGTGATTAACTGCATTCCTGATTTGCATAAGTAAATACATACCTTGTATTAAAGTCGCTAATCGTTTCCTGACAATTAAATGGAAATGAACAGAAGTAAATTCTGATGAAATCTCAGATACCATCTTTATCTTTCTAATCAACGCTCAATCAATAATGTTTTTGTTGTTATACACATTTGGTTTTGAATAAACTTTAGATTTTCATTTTTTCAGTCCATAAAGTCTTTTTGAACCCGTAAAACATGTT
>LJIJ01001106.1:0-56931 GCA_001718145.1 Orchesella cincta
ATTGGATACAATACCAGAAAATCCTAAACATAGTAAAATTAAGGAAATATTTACTAAAAAAATAATCTAGGTTATAGACAGTTCAAAATAAGATTATTTGACTGAATAAAACACCTAAATTTCAGAATGGTTGCATTGGTTTACTAACATATTTTTACTGATTTCAGAGTATATTTTAAGATATATTTGAGCAGTTTTTGGGTATATTTCAGCATATTTTGCTGATTTTTAGGTATATATAGTCATATTTTACTGCGTTTTAGGTATGTTTTAGGGTATATTTTAACGATTTTCAGGTATATTTGCATACATATAATACATGTTTTTAAATATATTTCTCCGCACCTATCTCATTATACGTTGTAGGCAAATTTATTGGAATTCAGAACTAGAGCTGTTCAAAAGATTTAGTTATGAAGGCATATATACAAAACAAATCATATATATAACGACACTAAATCCAAAAATAGGGTTCCTTTGGTGGGCTCTGGAAGTTTTTATATTTCATGCAGAAAAACATGCAATACATCATTAGAATCTAGAGACTTTGCGCATCAAGAGCATGTTGTTTGATTGTTTGCACGACAAATGGATCATATTCATTTTTTCATAGTAACATGGCCAATTTAGGTGATTTTGCAAAAAATTACATTAGTTTATGTCCCTCCTGAAGGAAACTAAAAGGATATATACGGCCGCCAAGTATGTTTATGAAACGTGAAATAGTCACAATCAGCGCGAATGACATCGATTTTTAGTTAATACGCATAACTAAACTTCCACGGACCAATGAAAAATGACTAAATTTCTGCGATTTCGGATATAGGGTAACTGACGTAAATATTAGGTTCAACAATTAAATTCAAATTACTAAATTTATGGATCCACCACGTCGTGTGCTGGTGTATAAGATACCTACAACTCATCAAACTAAATAATAGCTATAAGTGTCCTCTGAAAATATATATAACGACACTAAATTCGAAAATATACTTGCTTTGAAGGACCCTGGAAGTTTTACTTTAAATGCCAGAAAATTGTGCGATATGTTGATAGAAGCGCGACGAGTTGTTTAACAAATACATTCTTTTTGATTTTGTCTAAGCAACTTGATCATGTGCATTTTTAAGGCTAATATGACCTTTTTCGCAGATTTTCACTATTTTGCATAAAAATTTACTTCCTTTGGCTCTTTTCTGAGGGGAACCAAATATGGATAGCGAAAAATGCAAATACTTAGCGAACGCGAATCTACAAGAGCTGCTGATGGCTCGAATGACATTCATTTCTAATTAGTCGTAATGGGCGATGGTGGTAGGAGCCTATGAAATCATACACACAGCGACTATCTAATCAAAATTGAATTTCTTTACTGGACTGTTAGTCTGGCTTTATCTTCGATGTAACGAAGTCATGTTTCAGAACATTAGAGGTATACGAAGCCGTGCAATAAGGTTGTTTTTTCTTAATGTAGTAAATCAGGCCAATTTTGCATATTTTTGTTAGAATCTGTGAATGCGTCTTTAAATACTTATAAAAGCATACATATAACAACCTATTTCACGGGGCAAGGGCCCGTCTCCTGGCTGCTAGTATATGCATAAAACCGTTAAATATGTTTGTCTAACATGTTGGATAAAATTGTCAAAAAATTACTTTTGGACAAAAGTGTGTGGGCTTCGCCTATTTTTAAATTCCTAAATATTCAAACTTACATAGCTACGATTGAAATTTGGATTTTTATTTACACACTTTAGACTGTCAGTCTAAATTTCAAAGAAAATATTCTGAAGTTGTTGCAAAAATTTCGTACAACAGGCAAAACAAATTCAGAATAACGACCCATTTGATTAAAAAAGCTAAAATATATTACTACATATGTGATATGTGTTAAAACCGCAAAATATGTGAAATATGTGGTAACAATATGGTTTCAACGACGTCATTTGCCACCAAACGTTAACATACAAAGTTATACAAAGTTTGGTTAAAGCTCCAGAACGTAAACGAAACATGTATTTACATGCGATGAACAGGTCTATTCATTACTGCATTGAACTGGTAAATTAAAACCAAATCATTGATTTCTATCTAAGTTGGCAAAAGTTTAAGCATGTTTAAATCCACTAGCTAGATTGATATCATGTGGAAACCAACGGGCATAACATTTGACCACTTAATAGTCGTTTTGCGAGCAACTTTTATATTTTTTACCAGCACTATGTTTAATTGAATTGGAACATCCGATGTAAAATAAGCCAGAAAAGATTCTGAAAATGACACTAATGTTTTGGGTAATGTTTTACATGGCTAACTTGTTCATTTCGCTTCAGTTTTCGAGCAGTGTGGTTGGAAAAGTGCTGTTGTTGAATGTCTATTTTAAATTTACAAATGGGTAATAATATCTCCGCAGTCGTTGTCTCCTTTGGACTACTACTTTTGCTTTCGCTGGTTGCTTCAACAAAGATTCCAATTGGCTTCGTTCGCGTGAAAGCGGGATTGGGTGCTGCATACTCAGAGGTACTCAATATATATTTGTTGGAATCAGGCATTTATATGATTTACATAAGCATTTGCTAAAAGATTGGAATGTAGATAAATGGTGGGTTACAATTGGTTCAAAGCGCAAAACGTATCTCAATGTAAGTTCGTATATGAGATTGTTAAAACACACAAAGTTACATCAGTTTGAAGCCTCACTCATCAAAAGCTTGCCTACCGACTTGGAAGGTACAGAGCAGGTTAACATACAATTGGAACGACAAAATAAGCATCAAAATTTAATTTTCACTCGATTGCTCGGTGATTGCAACAATTCTGCAGTTGTTTTACCGCAGACCAATTTGTTCGATTTATATAAGACACTTCGAAAACAAGGAAATACTCACTTTGCGATAGGACAAGAGGAGTTACTTGAAAGACACACGGCATTGGTTTTGCGAGGCTGGATATCCGACAACATGATTTTCATTTTAAATCAATTACCACGCTCAGGGATTTGGCAGCATGTTCGTAATTTATATAGAAATGACATCAACGCCCTCTCTCAAGCCACTGCCAGTAACGACTATCAAACCGCACAAATCTCTGGAAACGTTTTGGTGGTATTCGCCACCCTACTTTGCGGACAAGTGGTAGCAGTCGTAGTCGTTAGTTTCACTTTGGAGAATCGAAAAAGAATTTATCTCTGGATTGTTGATCTCGTACTGATTTCTGGTTTCAAAATTGCTTGCGTTTGGATACGCTTTTCTAAAAGGTATATAAGTGGTAAATGTGCTTTGGGAGACAGAAACCCCAGCTTTAAAAAATTTCTTTATTGCTTTATAGGCCTTTTTATGCTCTTGTGTATTTATGAAGTCTTTTTGAAGTTGTTTAGACTTGGTTCTTAGAACACGAATCCAGAGAATATCATCGCAAATTCAAAGAACACCTTTGGATTATCAAATATGATAACGAAAATATCAACAAAAACAATGGTAAATCCGTCAACTCCATATGGACCTCAACTCTCATTCCCCTTCTGGAACCCTGAAGACCATGGATACTTATTTCTATAATACTTACTTCTAATTAATATGTTTCTTCACAATTAACCAAAATATTTGTTAATGTTCGAAAGTCAATTGTAATTTTTCATCATTCCTGAGGATGACAATAGTAAATTGTTGAAAGCTTGAATATATCAAAGTGTAACTTATGATTTGACAACCATGAGCTCCGTAAATAACGAATTCATTATATTCCCACATGGTTGGAATCTACTTAAAAAAGAAGTAACCCACAGGTTCGGACAACCTCTCCTCTCTGATATTGAATTATTAGAGAAAGAAAAGATGAAAATCATACGACTTCAGAACAAAATCATCTACAATAAACGATGCAAGAAGAACGGTCTTATTCCAAAGTGGTGCCGAATGAAGGACAAATGGAACACGTCTAATAAAATGCGTTCTAGTGTTTCCCGTTTTCAACTTCAAGCTCTCAATGATGCAATCAACTACAGCTTCCATGAAATCAAAACTACTACTACAACCATCAAGAAATTGGAAAATAAAATACACAACATCCTTCCAGATTTATTTCCCTCAATTTCCCACTACATCAACCGGACTGTGGATAGAATGAATGAAAAAATCAAGTCTGTTCATATCAGAAAATTTGAAAAACTTAAACAAGATCTCCTTCAATCCCTAGAAAAAGAAACGAAGAAAATAAAAAGTGTGTCAAAAAGCATCATAAATCTCACCAAAAGAAGAAGCTATTCTGGAACTTGGATTAAATTTTTCCATCCCCACGAAACATCATAAAGAACTATTAATTGAAGCAGCAATCAACACCGAATTTGCACTTTCCAAAGTAGACACCATCAACTCAGATGTTTCAGATCAAGATCTGGAAAACATACGTGTTGGTGTTGCTCAATGTTTGTGTGTTGCAAAATTATTGACTCAGAAAAAAACAAACCTGACCAAACAGTTCACAAATATGCATGGATTTCACAAGAAGTAAAATCACTTAAGCGTGACCCATCCATCATTATTTGTCCGGCAGATAAAGGAAACACTACAGTTATTCTAGATCGAGAGAACTATGAACTAAAAATTAGAGAACAATTGAACGATGCTAATAATTATGAACTTTAGCAAGAAGATCCAAACTTACAGCTGGAAGAAGACATACGTGAATCATGTCTGAAATTGAGAAAATTTAAAAGGTTTTCAGAAAAGGAATACAAATACCTGGCTCCATCAAATTCAAGAAACCCACAACTTTATGGACTACCGAAAATTCATAAGGATGGAATTCCTATCAGAATTATTGTTGACTGCCGTCCTTCGTCCCAATATAAGTTAGCAAAGTTTCAAGCGGACATCCTCAAGATTTTAGCAAGTGAACACGAAACAACACTCAAGAACTCTTATCAGATTGGAGAAGAATTGAAGAATATAATGATACCTCCTGGTTATCATATGGTTTCATTTGACGTTGTTTCTCTATTCACGAATGTCCCGATAGATGAAACTCTACAATACATTGAAGAACGTATGCTATCTAATCATAATTGGAAGGAACAAAGCAAAACAAAACTCTCGACCCACGAATTCATGAAACTTCTTCATATGACTGTAAAAAACAACTATTTCGTATGGAGAAAAAACTACTACAAACAAAAGAACGGAACTCCAATGGGATCACCAATTTCTCCCGTTTTTGCTGAACTCTTTCTGCAAAAATTGGAAAATGCAATTATAACAACAAATGACGATATTTATTTCTGGCGACGACTAGTTGACGATTGTTTCTGCATTATTCCAATAGAGAAGACAACATCAATACTTGAATTACTGAACAGCTATCATCCTTCTATTCAATTCACAGTGGAATTGGAATCCAACAAATCTCTTCCTTTCTTAGATCTGCTAGCACGACGAGACGATTTAGGAATAATTCATCGTAGCGTATTCCGAAAACCAACTCACTCAGGAAGATATTTAAATTACCAATCATATCATCCAATGTGTCACAAAATCTCTGTAATCGATTCACTCTCATTCCGGGCTTTCATTCTTTGTGATAAGGATTCAATCAACAAAGAACTTGATGTAATACGTAATCAACTTACAAACAATGGTTATCCTCACAGACTAATTACTGAACGGACACAACGAATGGAAATTCGTTCTCGTGAATGGTCAATCAACCAAAATCTGTCAAATGAAGAAAATGGGCGAATTCGTATTATTCTACCCTATGTTGGCCCATTTACAACACGGATAACAAAATTCATTCGTCACAAACTTGACTGCGACTTCGGTTTCATCCCTGGACAGAAACTTGGATCAATCCTAAACAACGCTAAAGAGAAATACCCTAAAACAACACACGGGATTTACAAAATTATTTGCTCATGCAAAGCAATTTACATTGGAGAGACATCACGAACTGTTGAACAAAGGGATTATGAACATCATCATCAACTCTCTTCTGCTGTTAACGACCATTTAAATGAATTTCCATCTCACCAAGTAGACTCAGCAAGTCTAATAGAACACGAATCCAGAGAATATCATCGCAAATTCAAAGAACACCTTTGGATTATCAAATATGATAACGAAAATATCAACAAAAACAATGGTAAATGTCAACTCCATATGGACCTCAACTCTCATTCCCTTCTGAACCCTGAAGACCATGGATACTTATTTCTATAATACTTACTCTATTAATATGTTTCTTCACAATTAACCAAAATATTGTTAATGTTCGAAAGTTAATTGTAATTTTTCATCATTCTGAGGATGACAATAGTAAATTGTTGAAAGCTTGAATATATCAAAGTGTAACTTATGATTTGACAACCATGAGCTCCGTAAATAACGAATTAACTTGGTTCTTAGTCAGTTTTTCAATCAATTATTAATATCGTGTTCTTTAATCGATGTAGTGATAGCGCATTTGTCATAGACTTAATGTTAGACAGTAAACTTAAAATAACCATCTTTCATTAAAATTCCTTCACTTGTAATGAATATAATTTGGTTTCACTGTCTGATTGTCTCATTGGAAATAAATGTAAAGCCTTTCAAACTCCTGTGAATGGATGCAAATGGTTGACGATCATATAAAGGTAATAACAACTTAAACGAAAAAAAATATTTGATAAAATTTTCAAACTTTGAAATTTTCATAATTTGCACAATGCGGTGAGCTTAGAGATTTTCCGAAATTCAAACCGGTACCACGAATACAAAAGAGGTCATTTGAAAATCAATATTGTGGGAAAGCAATGATTCATAATTGTCTACATTTGGAACCAAAACCGTCCAATTCTACGACTAGCACACCTGGTATTTTAGTATAAACGTCTGAATGTCAAAAATTTGCAATCTTTTTCCATTACCTGACTGTTGATTAACTCCCAAAAAATATAATTTTACTGGTTTTAGAATGCAAATATATTGAATATCTATTTATTAGCAAAATTGGAGCAAAATATCTTGCAGAATAAAAAGGTGTGCCACTGTATTGTAAGGTTTTCTCAAGGCAAAAAGCGTACGTTCAATACCCATTACTACAACGATGCTAAAACATAATAATTTGGTCTTTAAAACTGCACCGAAAACTGAAGGATCATATTTTTCATATATATAAGTACCCATTTCTTGTCAATTACGCTGCTGCTGGCACTCCTGTATCGAAAATTATCCTCTTACAACTTGGACAATAGTAGATTAAGTAAACAGTTAATCAAACATCATGTAAGTTCTCCGTCACTCCTTCAGAAATGATTGTTGGAAGCTTCCACGCTTCAAAATTTAGAATCCGTATCCAACGAAAGGTGAATTGTTGCAGTGGCGGAGCTAGTGACCTGAAGGCCGGGGGGCAAGAAATGTCATGGAGGCCCTTGGCACTAACAAAATTGCCTATGTGAAGAACAGAGGCTGAAAAGTTCCTTATCCTGCCTTTTCAGAAATTAGATAGACGGTAGTAATTATACCGTATAATAATATCTTCTACCTTTAGAGAATTGAAGAATTGTTTTTACCTTCACTAATTTCACTAGCTAAAAATTCTTGACTCTTACGTTTCCCACGTAATGCTTGTAGTTCTGATCCATCTTTAAGTAAAATGCACCTTATTTTTACAATTTACATTAGTTTTTTTATTAAAAATTCGTAAACGTCACAAAAAACTCAGGAAAGCTAACTTTTACTTTTAATCAAGTATCTACCAAGCTCTAGTGACAAAGAAAATGCAAAAATTCATGAGGTTTCGTGGATCAAAATGGACATGTATTTATAATTAGAACAGACTTTCGCGAAACAGGAAAAAACGTTTTCTCACATTTTTTCCTACAAACAACAAGAGCGTACGTACAATATGGTTTCTAAAGTTTATAGAACTACAAGTATTATGTTAACAGGTAAATTGATTTACGTCACATTTTATTTTCGCAAATACATAAGCCATTTCTTCAAAATACAGTGTTTGATATCGTCAATTGTCAATGTTTAAAACTGTCAAAACATTGAACTATGGGTGCAGTTCTTTGTGCGTTTTTATTTTGAAGTCGATTGATCGAAGTCCGTTGTGGTTTCAGAAACTGGTATCGTCAAAGAACCCAGCTTATTACCAAATTTGGAAACGATTCGTGCGACTGATTTCTATAAAACAAGCAACGCTTGACCAAAATTATAGAGCAAAAAGTATAGCATGTAAAAAATACATTCAAGCAGACACAGGTTTCCCGTTAACAATTTTCACTAAAGATTCTAATTTTTCTAACAAAAAAGTACATTGGATGCGTGTATATAGCTTGTAAAACAGTGCCTGCATATGTATTTCATGTCCTGTGACTCATGCTAAATATCGTTTTGTGATTGAGTAAATAAATCTTTTCGCTCCCACCCCGGCTGGGTGCTACGCCCTCCTGCCCCCCTTACTTCTCCGCCACTGAATTATTGGACCAAACTACTCCAACAATGATTTAATTTTACTCGTGCTAAAATATCGATGTATTTATTCTGTTTGAGAATCGTTCACAAACATGTTAATCAGGCGTTGATAAACACTGATTAAAAATTATTCTGGAAATTGAACTGAGCTAGAATTCCTTCCTGATCCGTAATTGGATTATTAATAATTATACAAATTAAAATCAGAACAATAATTGTTGGACCTTCTTAACCTAGAAATAGACATAATCATAATAAGTTGAAATACCTTTATCTATGAGACGATCCAGCAGCTACATGAAAACATGAAAGTCCTGATAAAGAAATTATGTTGAAGTTTATAGTTATAATAAAATGAGGGGAAGGGGGTCTGAAAATGGCCGATTTTTGCGTTAGGTTTGATGTGGACGGCCCCTAGTTAGGTATAGTTAGGTATATAATACATCAAATTCAGAATTGGGTAATGAAAAGTCTGCAGAAAACAATTAATAGGCGTTGTAGCAATGAGAGAAATTTCATGAAACAAACAGACTAGTGGCACAACTCATAAATAGTTTGTTCAACTTAGAAACTATTTGGTGAAGAACAAACAATAGTGAAAGGTAAATAGTAAAATTCCTAAGGTTTACGAAACAACAAGTGCGTGAAAATTATGCGCTGGAGACGTTACAAAATTCTGCCATTTGTGTCCATTATTTGCTAAAAGCAAACACTTAAAGTAATGGCGTAAGATCACAATTTAGATTAGATTTTTTTCAATTCGTGTACGTGTTATCATAACGAGGCGGATTCGTGCCCCAAACTTTTTATCTCCGATTTGGCTGAAAATTTGCAGGATGATAGATTTTTATGCGTAGATTACGAATCTGTAATCAGCTGATCCTTTTAGCGATTTTTTAATTTTCAAACGCCGGGAATTTTTGTTTTTCCCCGTTTTTTTCCTCTGAGGGGCGCCACGATCGCTAAAAGGATCAGCTGATTACAGATTCGTAATCTACGCATAAAAATCTATAATAATGCCAGTTTTCAGCCAAATCGGAGATAAAAAGTTTGAGGCAGGAATCCGCCTCGTTATTTTAAAGCCAGCTGTACTCCTGTCAAGCTACGTTGCTAGCAATTTCCATATCGCTCGTGGATTTCCCCATAAATAAAAACCAAAACCATGAGTTGCTTAGTAGGTTTTCAATCCTTAAACGTCCTCATAACCAAAATCCGTTTTTATATTAAAAGGACTCACAATGCAACCAAAGAATGGACATTGCTTCTAACTGATGCAGAATGTGAGCTAAATATTATGTTTAATCTTATATATAAGTGTCATCATATTCACTTACTACTATTTGCCTATGCATTTATAAATAATTTTACATCCAAGAACTTTTCGTACATTATTTTCAACAAGTTATTGCATCATTCCTTCGTCATACTTCACGCACGTAGGATAAACTAAAAATGCCTTAAATATTTTAAACTCTATCAATATCATCCTTACTTCTCCGTTGTTAAGATCCTTTCTATTTTTTGAATATAATTCCCATACCAACATCACAGTGCCCAGTAAAATTGGACAAAGCAAAAATAGCAGAAATGCGCTCAACTCCTTGATTTTTATGTAGGCGGGTCCCAACTCCTTCTTTTCAAAACAACTCTCACCCATCCAGGTTCCCTCTTTCATTTGTAACCGTTCGTCAACAATGAATCGAAGTGTGTTTGCCCAATCAGACCAATCCTCCCATACTTGTAGTCCCGCTGATTCCATAGCAAGCAGGGATATTCTCAACCAATGTCTGTTGAGCGTGAACGCTATCCAGTACCTTTCAGTTGGGTGGAATTTGTCCGGTACGGCATGGCAGTATATATCCGCGAAGCCCGTTTCCTTTCGTACGTATTCGGTATTCAATGGTAGCATTGAGGACATGGCATCTGAAGTGGCGTATGCTGCATACCTAGTGTTTCCAGTAACAGTTCCCAAATAAAATGCCCTTTTATTGTCTCGATCATCGTCGTAAAGGCTTGCAAATTTAAAGAAGCTGGAATTTAACATATTCTCAATTCTTCGGGCTTTAAAATCCATTCGATATTGTTCACCAGAGTATTCGTCATCTTCTAGAAGCTTATAGCTTTTTTCAAATAGTTCGTTTAGCGAATGTATAAGTTCTTCTGGCTGCTGAACAATTGCCAAACTAGTAATCTGACTTTCGTAAAATGAACGAACAATAAGACCTAAAATACTAGTCAAAATGACCAGCTTAGCGGGTACCAGCAATGTATACTGCCCTATTGCCAAACCTACTATGCTTATCACCGTGGAAACAGAATCGGAAATGGAATATTTAAAATTAATTAAAACTAAAAACAGAGCAACCAATAAGCTAAAAATGTAAAGCCAGAGCCTCGCAGTAAATGGCGTAATCCAGTGAAGGACGCTGCTTCCACCTTTAAAATTATCTTTGTGTTCTCTTCTGCAATAGTATGCCTGGTACTCGTACACCGCAGATCGCATTATGAGATCAGTAGTTTCACCCCTTGAATCTTTAGTCGAAACATGTTTCGGGCTGTATATATACTGTCTATCAGATATGTCATTAAACGCCTTTTTCTCTGCCTTGTCATGCACGTCATAGATTTGAAGCGTAAAATTGTGCAGATTTGAAAGGAGCATTAGAGCCATGACCTGGTAATCACAATGAGGTGTAGATAACTCTATGGCAAATTTTGAGCATATATCCAAAAGATCGAAATCAACTTGTCCTCGACTATGATACAGTGCAATTGGGATTGGTCTTTGATCCGCGTGGAACAATTGTCTTCTGTGTAAATCAATGGGTGGAAAAAAATCTCCAAAGCGATTAGCTTCCACCCAAGAACTAGAACAGTAATCATTGCACATGTAATTCCAGTAAACTACTACTGTAGTTTCACCATTTTCCTCCGTTTGTTTTTCCAACTCCACGAGAATCTTGTTAGCTGGCCATTTACCAATGTCGAATCGTACTTTATATTTCAAGTTTTCAAATACAGCTCCATTATTCACAATGAAAAATAGTGGGTAAGCAGAAAGTGCAAAATCCAAGTAAAAAACGTTCCCTATCACGTCGCTCATGTACTCCGGGTTGAATTTCTGGTCAGCAGAGTAATTTTTTTGAACTGGAAACAGAATTACGGAGAGTGGTTCTTCGTAGCGGGAAACGTGCTGTTTAACTTCTTCCATGTAGTCCCGTCCAAGCACCACGTATTTTATGCAATTCTGCGAAAACTCATTCATTGATGGTGGTTCTTGTAAAACATCATATATGTCGTTCTTTTCCTCTATTTCTTGCAACTCTTCTGAAGCATGTAAATACGCCGTTATGCACTTTGTTAAAGTAGAGTGTTGCAGGAATAAATCAAGAAGCCGCAGTCCAAAGGCTTGCGAGAGGGGTAAATTTGCGAGGCAAGAAAATAAACGTAGCCATATGAATAGTGATAGTCGATTTATATCCATTTTCCTTATTTAATTTAAATCAGAACGTATTTTGCATTTAATATTGGTGTAAAAGTAACTCGGTAAACTACATTCCCTCTGCAATGTGTGTCCGCTTTCTATCGTCTGTTCGTACTCTATGCTAACGAACTTTATAACCTAAGTTTCTAGTTTGACACAAATACGTGGCAGGAAATTGAGAAATCAAATTGTCCTCTTTTTCTCTACGTAGAATGATAAACAATTTACTACAAATGTTCAAACACTTTCTAATAGCGTTTTGCTTTATGGTTTAAACCTCGAATGGCTTATTCAATTCGTTTTTATGATGAAAAAATACTATTACCTGCGGAAATGAGTGTTTGGTTCCAAATCGAAATTTCGTATTCTGTATATCGTATTTAATTTGCTAGGGTGTGACTGCATGATGAAACCAGGTGCAACTTTGTCCATACTTTGGGGGAATAGATAGCACACTGACACAATTTCAACCAGTAAACATCTACTGGTTAATGACCCCCGAATTTGTTTGTGGGTTAACGGAAAACTACTGGAGTATACTTTGGAAAGCTTTTCTTGGAATTTTTAATTGTCCCACATCACATAGTCGTAAAATCTGAATTTTTTTTCATAGGCTTCTTTTGGTATGGATTGTTTTGTTATCCGATTTATGTGATAAGCATTTTTCTAGGTTGAAATTTAGTGAGGCATAGCATGGCATTGTGAAAGTTTTGAAAATGCTCCCACAAGAAGTTGGGGGTTGTTTTTATCCCTCGGATCTAAGTTTCAGGGCCAAAAATGAATATTTGTACTTCCACAAACTTTTGGCCACTAGGTGCCCCTTGGCGGTCATATATCAGGTAACACAGAGCTTCTTAGCTTCAATTCCCCACCCCCAGCTAAGGGGCAGGGCCAGCCGTCGCTATCGCGATTGGAAGTCGAACAAATATTTATTTTTTCAATTAAAAAATTACATTTCGGCTATATTTTGTTCTTCAAACCCTTCCAGGTCACAAATAATACTTTTTTTAACGAGAATTTAACTTAATACGAGACAAGGAACTCCAACTATTCTGTTTTTGACTTACTCCGAAATTCAGTCCCGCTGATTTTACGGTTTTTTCTGAAACTTAAAATCGTTGATAGCGACGGCTGGCCACCAGCTGCCCTAGCTGGGCTTGGGGAATTGAAGCTAAGAAGCTCTGTGGTTACCTGATATATGACACCAAGGGGCACCTAGTGGCCAAAATTTTGTGGAAGTACAAATATTCATTTTTGGCCTGAAACTTAGATCGAGGGATAAAAACAACCCCCAACTTCTTGTGGGAGCATTTTTTCAAAAACTTTCAACAATGCCATCGTATGCCTCACTAAATTTCAACTAGAAAATGCTTATCACATAAATTCGGCATGACAAAAAAATCCATACCAAAGAAGCTATGAAAAAAAATTCAGATTTTACGACTATGTGCCACATTCTACACACTGCGCGGGAAACATACCTTGCTAACTTCTTTCATGTACTCCCGTCGAGCAACATGTATTCTATACAATGCTTTAATAGGCAATATTGGAAGTATTTGGGGCAATGTGAGACAGGTAAAAGTTTTGCAACTTATGTTGAAGTTTTTATGCTCAATATGCAAAAGAAATAGGAAATGTGTTTGGAAATATGATTCCGGTAATCAAAAAAGGTCCTCAATATTCCCTCCTCAAAAGCGATCCTCTTCTTTGTGAAGCACAATGGAGGCACTACAAAACGACATATTGACTATGAAATCGAAGACGATTGCGACAGGGGCACTTTGATGTTTTTAGGTCTGGGTAAAAGGACGGGTTTTTCTAGGGCGTTTCTTGACGGAGTCGACTGAATCATCAAATCAAATTACTAACAAATATTTTTCAAGGGAGGAAGTAGAAATAATCTCTTATTTTTGTTGTGTGACCCAAATTTTATTTATTTCGGGAATACGCTTATCATAAATTGGAAATACGAGCCAAATATCCACAAACTGTAAAACTTGATTTGAAATGTGGTCAAAAATTTATATAATAGTTTCAACAGAAATGTAAGTTTTATTATTTCCTGATAGATTGCTAATTAAAACATTACACCTTTTCTGCGGTTCTTTCCTCAAACGATAACGAAAATTAATTAGGTTATGCTTTAAAACTTGTTTGTTAATTTTATTAACATTTGATCACTTCGTAGTGAAACATGTTTTAATTTTCAAAGCTAGACTATTAACAACATGCGAAACTTAAATTTGATGCTTATCTTTCCAATTGATGACGCAAATATTAAATTTTTCCCCTAAAATTCAGGTTTTAGGTCATCATTACTTCTACTTCTACTCAGTTGCTATTTCTACGTTGACCAATAACTACTAGTATTTCAAACTCTGCCGAAAAACAATCGTCAAAATGTTGAAAACTCTGAAATTTCTCCGTACCTAATAAAGGCTTACAAAAATTCGAATAAAATATCTGGCTGTACCTTCCATTGGGATGATGAAAATGGGCGCATATCTGTCACCCAACAAAAATGGATACCGATATTGATCGAATTCTAATTTTTGTAGCAATCATTAATGCTGAAACGCTCTACACCAACAAAAATGCAAAAGACATCGTGCAGCTCAGTCTTAAAATTTTTGGCTTGGCACTTCTCTTACTGGCAGCTTGGATCCAAATCCTAAACTACAAAAGCCCCCGCCATCTACGCAAAGTTTCTAAATTCACTTTTCGAAATGGAGGAAAATTTTGGAATAAGCGGTTGCTATAACCAAAACCAAACTTCGCTCATGGTGATTCACGCTTTCTTCAAGATGTTTCTATGGACTTCAGCCATCTCGCCGTGGCTCTTAAGTGTCGGATGTGGTTTGGTTCCTTGCTCTGCTCCCAACCTTTTGGCTCCAATTAACCCACTTTGTTTCCATAGGAAAGAAAAAGGTTTATTAATAAAAGGCTTGGAATTTCTCGTGATTGCACTAATTCATGGGCTAATTTGGGAAATTGTATTTGGAATGGCAGTAGTTGCATTGTTGCATATGGTGGTGGGTTTCTTTTGTCAGAAAATTATTTTGAGGAGAATTGGAAAGGATTCAAAATTCAATCACATGCTGTATAAAAATGCTCAACTGCTCAATATCTACTTTAACCAGTTTCATGGAGTCATATTGTTTGGAATGATGGCCACAAGTTGCATAGGTCAAGCTTGTTTAATGCATGTAATCTTTCAAACCGCACTTGTACCAGGAGGGAAAGGAATGCCACTTGCACTAACAATTTTCAATGTTGCGTTTGTGGTAAATATGATAGTTTATAATCTGTACATAATGGGATTGGCGGGATCCATTCATACCTTGACATCAAACACATTAATTCGAACTCGACGACTAAAAGGGAGATATCAAAAAATAGGAGAATTTCGAAGGATTTTGAAAGCGTGTGCCCCTCTTAACATTGCTATTGGATTGAGCAACTTCGTTGAAAAAGAAACACCATTTAAATTTTTTGAATTTTCTATTGCACGTTTTATTGATTTATTGTTGCTCACAAAGAAGTAAATGAATATCTGCAAATTAACTTAGGTGTAAAAATATCGATACGTTTAATTTTAGAAAGAAAGCTTTACAGATATTGACATACTTATAGTAAAATTGCTTAATATTGACAACATTGTCCATGGCGTTCCTCTTTTATCAAGTAGAAGTTGCTAATCGTATTTCCAACTATTCTGAAGCAACTAATTTGCCTTTACCCTCCGATTCCACGTTTTCGATTTGATCGTAGACAAATAAAGAGCTTTCTGCTTTCTTTGTAAACCATGGAGCAGACTTTTGCCATCAGATAGAAAATTGATAACGAGAAGAAAAAAAATCCAAGCTCATGACTGGATGTTATGATTGGGTCATTTAAAGGAATTCCCAACTTGAGATAAATAAACACAGACTCAGTTGTGCAGATGGCAATGGCAGATACAAATCGGGAAAGAAAATGTTGTCCCATAGTTCGGTTAAACAGATTAGAGAGCACCTGCAGTTTAGAGTTGGTAAAATGACCTGTAGACTTCGTCTAGTTTTGAATTTTGATAGAGTAACAGCAGATCTAATTAAAAAATTTATTTAGTAAATTCACAAAATAAAAATTTAATAAATTTAAATTATGTTACCTGTTAGGCCATTTCATTGTAGTACGCATTCTTCGTAAATATAGCAAAATAATAAAGATATGTAGCGTCATTGTTCCTGCTAGTGTGCTGCAAACCCAAGTTTAAAAAAAGACTGCCAAAATAGTAGCAGCGGTTAAAACAATTGAGTTTTTGGATGCGTAAAAGTAGCTCATAAAATGTGACCTTCTTGTTTGTGGAGCACTGAAAATATGCACTGAAAAATATCATGTTAAGCATTAAACAAAAAACAACCGGATGCATCTATTAATTGAACTTTTTATCCTTTTCCAATTACCCTGATGGAACGTGATTTCTTTTTCCAAGCAGTTTCTAAAGCTTGTTACTTTCATTTGCGAGGAAATCACGCTTCCACAATACTGGATAAATATGGGTTGTATGACATAACAGAAGAGAAAGAAAGCACAGTAAAAGATATTGATGGCGAGCTCAGTAATTTGGTGGTTTGCAACATTATATTCGGAGAGTATTTCATATACTGCCATTGGCGGCGTGATTAAAAGAAAAATTAATTGAATATACCACAAAAATATTTTGAAACCTTTTCTACGTCTTAAATATAAGCTTCCATTTCTCCACCGCAGATTTACACAGTAGGAGCCTCCGAAGTCGAGCTTTGCAGTTGAGTTGCAATTTCGAGCCATTTTTAAGCGATTTGCACGGAAGCTGGCAAACAATTGACTAGATACAAACTTAGTTGGTGACATAATAACTTATGTATGAATTAATGCAAGAAACCCTAAACGCTGACATGGTTGTAAGAAAAGCTATTACAAAATTTTACCAATTAGAGTAATTAGGAGAATGTTTATGTAGGTTCATTTCCAATGTATTTTCGATAAGGTCATTTATGCTTACGTGAGTATTAGTCGGCTTGGAAATAACTTGACTGATTTGTGTTAATTAAAGGTTGTGAGACTGCGTACGTAATTATAGTATGTCGAAGGACTAAATATTATTACTTTGGGGCCAACTTTAGGATCAAACGAACTTTACTAGACTCCCAATTCCGCAATTGCGTGTTAAATATTTAATATGAAAAGCAATTGTACACTCATAGGACATTGTGCTTTCCCAATAAATTACTTAGGCACCTGGATATGGGCGGTTTTCTTTTTCAAGGAATTATTTTGTGATGCCAATTACTTCATTTTTTTTTATTGCGAATACGGAAAGCTTGTTCCAATTTTAGCGCAGAAGATACCTAGCATGTGTATGTTGTTTACATATGATTTTATGCAAACAATTTATCCTGTTCTGAATGTCAAAGTTTTTGTGAACCAAAATACTTAATATGAAACTGTGCTGTATTGATTATAAACGAAGGATATTTTTATGCAACCAATATAATAATCTAGCACTCAAATTAAAGTATTACTTGGGAAAATAAATATCGTCCAATCAAAATATGTTTCGTAAACAATAGCAAATCAAAAACACATACAGCAATAAGTAGAATTTAAACGGTGTCTACATTCTACTTTATTTATATGATCTTAGGATTTACCGCAAATGTTTCCACTTTCCAAACATAAAGTCATATACTTCGGGTTATAAAGAAAGCTTTACAGATATCAGCATGCTCATTGTAAAATTGCTTAACATTGACAACATTGTCAACGGAGTTCCTCTCTTTACCAGGTAAAAACTTCCAATTGTAACACCCACAATCTTGAAGCCATCAATTTGCCTTTTCCCTTCAAATCCTGGTTTACGATTCAACCGCAAGCACACCAGTAGTTTTCTGCTTTCCTCGTGAACCATGGAGCAGACTTTAGCCATGAGATAGAAAATGGAAAATGCGACGAAAAAACACCCCAAACTCATGCATATAATGACCACGTCATTCAATGGAATTCCGAGTTTAACAAAAATGAAAACAGAGCCTGTGGTACAGACAGCCACCGCAGACTCAAATCTGGAAAGAAAATATTGTCCCATTGATCGGTTGTACAGATTAGAGAGCACCTGCAATTTTGAGTAGATGGCTGAAATGGACTGTAGATCCCGTCTGTTTCTGAATTTTGATGGTGTAGCAACAGATCTAAGTAAAATAGCACAAACTTTGTGAACTCTATAAATTAAACATACAGTTTATAAAAATTGTTAGTTCTACCTGCTCAGGAGGTTCAATGTGGTGGACATTGTTCGCAAATACAACAAGTTAATGAAAATATGGAGTGTCATTGTACCTATTTGAGTACTGCAAAACCATAATTCAAAAAGGAATGCAATAATGGTAGCTACCGTTGACACAATAAGGTTTCTGATGCATAGAAGTGTCCCATTAAATACGAGCTCAAATAGCGAGCCTCTTCTTTGTGAAGCACAAAATAGGTACTAAAAAAGGACATGTTAAATATATAACAGAAAAAACAACCAGATACAGCCAAAAGTTGAAATTGCTCATCCTTTTCAAATTGCCCCCATGCAACGTGCTTTCTTTCTTCCAAGTGGTTTCTGAGCTTGTAACTTTCATTTGAGAGAGAAATCACTCTTCCAGAATACTGAATAAAAATGGGTTGCACGGAATAGCAAAAGAGAAAGAAAGCACAGTAAAAAATATTGATGGCGAGCTCAGTTATTTGGTTGTTTGCCACATAATCTTTATATTCCGAGAATATTTTATGCACAACTATCGGGGGCGTGATTAGAACACAAAATAGTTGAAAATACCATAAAACTAGTTTGAAACCTTTTCCGCGTGCCAAATATAAATTTCCGTTACTCCACCGGAGATCTACACAATAGGAGCCAATGCTGCTGAAGAAATAGAAGGCAAGCTTTGCAATTGATTTGCAATTTAGACCCATTGTGAATTGGTTCACTTGGAAGTCAGCAACCAAACTAGAGATATTTTGCAGTTTGTCCCCAGTTGTTTTTCAAAAACAATCAAGCATAATTACAGACATATAAAAGTATAGTAAAAATGGTTGGAAGAAAAGTATACCGTATTTACGGCTGCTTATCTTAAAAACCGTCTATAACGGAATGTGACATGTTGGTGAAGAAAGCTAGCTATACATTTCCTAATTAGAGTAATTAGAGAATGATGACGTCGTTTCATCCATTCTTGTCTTTTACTTGTCAAGTAAGTTATTTATGCTCGAGTAAAGAATTTTAGGTTTGATGATATCAGGCAAATGATATTTTCAGGCATCGAATATCGTATTCCAGCATTCAAGTTAAAAACCCATTGCAAAAATACTTTTTTTTAAATCCTACGAAGTTTGTCTAAAAGTTTTAGAACACGAACATCTGCAACTGGTTTGCGCAATATACCTATTTTTCGTTGGTAATAAAAAGTCATAAAACATTTATAGTAGAAATTACGAAAAAAGATTATGCCTCGTTTTACATCAACTTTATTATTACTTTTATTAGTTAATCATATTTTTTTTACAAATAGTTCCCCTTTTCCAAGAATAAAGTTGTAAAACCAGGTTTATAATGAAAGTTTTACAGATATTAGCATACTCATAGTAAAATTACTCAACATAGACAACATTGTTAGCGGCGTGCCTCTCTTAACAAGGTAAAAGCTGCCTATAGTAACTCCAACTACTCTAAAGCAACGAACTTGACGTTTTCCTTCAATTCCAGGCTTCCGTTTTGTTACTAAACACATCCGTAGCTTTCTACTGTTTTCATGAACCATTGAACAAAATTTTGCCATGAAATAAAACACAGAAAATCCAATGAAAAAAACGCCCAAACTCATACACATAATGACCAAATCGTTTAAAGGAATTGCCAGTTTGACAAAAATGAAAACAGAGCCTGTTGTACAGATAGCAACAGCGGATTCAAATCTGGAAAGTAAATATTGTCCCATTGATCGGTTGTACAGATTAGAGAGTAGCCGCAGTTTAGAGTATGTAGTCAAAACGGACTGTAGATTTTGCCTGTTCCGAAATCTTGAAAACGTCCAGCATCTCTGAATTTAAAAAAATTTAAAAAAATTAATTCAATAAAGAGATTGTATTAAAAGTCGGTTTACCTGCTCAACCAATCCATTGTGGTACACATTGTCCGTAAATACAACAAGTTAATGAAAATATGCAACGTCATTGTTCCTATTTGGGTTGTCCAAAACCAAATTTCAAAAACGACTGCAAAAATAGTTGCAGTGGTAGTAACCAGAGCGTTTTCCGATTTGTAAAAGGTGCTCATGAAATAAGAGCTTAAATAGCGACCCTCTTCCTTGTGAAGGACGAAATAGACACTGAAAACTGACATGTTAAATATAAAGCAGAAAAAACAACCGGATGCGGCCAAGAATTGAAGCTGTTTATCCTTTTCAAATTGCCCCGATGGAACGTGCTTTCTTTCTTCCAAGTAGGTTCGTAGCTTGTTACTTTCATTTGCCAGGGTAATCACACCTTTGCAATGCTGAATAAATATCGGTTGCACAGAGTAACAGAAGAGAAAGAAAGCACAGTAAAAGGTATTTATTGCTAGTTCAGTTATTTGTTTATTTTCAATATAGGTTTTATATTCTGAATATATTTTATAAATTGTTATTGGTGGCGTAATTAAAACAAGGAAAATTTGTGTATACCACAAAAGTAATTTTAAACCACTTCTTCGTCCTAAATATAAGTTTCCATTTCTCCACCGAAGATCTACGCAATAGGAACCTAGAATGCTAAAAACGCTGAAGGCAAACTTTGCAGTTGAATAGCAAGTGATACCCATTGCAGACTTGTTTGCTTGGAAGTTATGCTCGCAATGAAATGAGACCTTTTGGTGTTTTTTCTTGAGTTGTTTTCCACAAACAGAAACTAATAATACTCTGACTTAATAGCAGCAACAAAAGTTACGATAGTAGTAATTTTATCCTTATAATAACTGGTTATATGGAAAGCTGCCTATAAATCGTGACATTTTTTGTATGACAAATCATTTCCCCCCAAATTTGGCATAAAAAATAAGGTACTAATAAACAGAAGATTGACGTAGGTTCATTACCAATATAATATTTATTATGTGGCAGTGTTTATCCCTGAGTAAAGTGGTCATCGGGATTATAGTAGTGAAACTCCCGTACTTTATTAGGAAGTGTCGCCTAATCTCCAACTGTGTATTGCATTAGTGGAAGTTTTTAAATATTTAATGGTTGGCTTCTAGACAGACTAAATACGGTCGACGTCTCTAAAAAAAGTCGTCAAAATTGAAATAGCGATTTTACTCAATTTACGATTGGGTATTTGCTCACTAAATATGGAAAGTAAAAGTTGGAACTAAAATTTATGTGAGTTTTTTAATTATTTAAAAACCCGCCAATGAAAGATGTATTCCAGGTCTTATTTTCATGCAACCAATATGATGTTCCATTTTAGATTTGTTGAAAGTTTAAATTTATTACAACTTAAATTAAATTCACAAAAAAATGCATTAAGCATGTGCTTTTACAGCTAAGTTGCTAAATCCGCTTATTTTTTCGTAAGTAACAACAAATCAATAAAGCGCTCAATTGAAAATTCAAAGAATTTAAGTGGCGTGGACCTCTCAATAAAGTTGCTCATTCCAAAAGAAATCTTAAGTGGAGGACATGCCCTTAAGGTTTTCCTCCATTCCACCTTTTCTCTTCTTCCACCATTTGGTTTTTCGATAGATTTACGAGCATTCACTAACATATCCAGTGATAAAGTGTTGAGGGATCCAGCAACACCAAAGACGTAAAAGGTAAGAAGCATCACGATGAGAAAGGCAATATTCCACATTAGAATTGGAAGCGGCATAAAATATTTTGTAGGATTCACCGCCTTCTGAAAAAGAAGATACATTAAACACGCCTGATTTGCGCAGGTAGTAACCATCATCCCAAACAAGACTCCTCCATAATACTGATTAAAGTAGAGATTCGACAATTTAGCTTTCTTGTACATCATAAGATTGAATTTTGGTTCGTTTACAATTCCCTTGATAATCTCTGTTTGGCAAAAGAAACCAACAAGCATATGACTCCCTCCAACTATCGCTGTTCCCCATATTGCCTTCCAAATCACCACATTTCCAAACGACACGATTACAAATTCCGCAATTTTGAGTAAAAAATTATCCCCTCTTGGATTGGAACAAAGGGGATTTATTACAGCAAGAAAATTAGGCGCAGAACAAGGAATAAAACCGCAACCCAGACCTAAAAACCATGGTGAAGCGGCTGACATAAGTAATAGTAGCTTGCAAATTCCTTGAACCAATTTGACTGAATTTTCCCTTGAGGTTTGGATACTTTCTTGCTTTGCCCCTTGCTCTATATCAAGCAGGGAGTTAAAGAATTTTGCACAGATATCTGGTTTCTTGTAGCTTAAAAAAAGCATCCATGGTTCGAGAAATAGCGCCGTTGTTCCAACAACCAACAGGCTCAGGTCGAGAATGTCTCCTTGTTTCTTGTATTGTAGGATTTGTTGCGCATTCAAAATGCCCAGCGTTAAAAGAATTCCAGTCCAAACCAGCATCTTTCTTTTCGGTGAAACATAAATTCGTCCCGTTTCGTCATTCCAGTAGAAACTACAGCCTGGAATTTGGTTTGCATGTTTGTACCCTTTTCTGAGGCTTGGAATAAATTCCTGAATTTGTAGCATTTTCCACTTTTTGCAACCCGTTTAAAAAGAATTAGGTGTTTGTTTCTGTGGTTAGTGACCGACTAATAACTGGTTAAAAAATTCCAGCCAGGAATTTAGTTCAGAAGCAAAGGGTTGCTAATTGGTCCTGTCGCAATTCGTGGTTACTCCACAAAATTGGTGTATTTTGTATCGGAAACATCTCTTCAACATGATACAGTATCGTACTTTGGAAGTTTTAAAATCAAATTTTCATTTCCTTTTGCTATCGTTTTACGACCTTATTATGTACGTTGATAATTAATTTACGCCTACTGCCCACGTATGTTACCTGTGTCAAAAAGCTAAAGTTAAACGCTGTCCTAAATTTGATTATTTATTATTCCACGACTAATTAACTTTTTTGTGATTATGTATTACATTTATTTGCCAAGAATTCCAGGGCTTTATGAGGTAACAAAAATTCACGATTTTAAAATAATTAAGTGAACATATCGCATGCAATAACGTCGCATTACCAGTTTTATTGATCATACAAACGTAATATATAGAATACCAGAAATTCTGACATCAGACTTGAAAAGACATTCGTGTCTTGTTTTATGCCCCTTTTTCAATTATGACAAGCTCAAGACAAGTACATGACGTGCATATCGTGTCACAATCACCTACTTTGTCTTTACTACTTGCAAGGGCAGTCTACTCAAGTCAAAATATTTGTCAATTTTGAGACAAGGTCAGTCTACCTGAAAAGCATGACAATATACGTTATGACAGATGAAAACAAGAATTTACGATTGAGACTGAAGATGATAAATTACTGCCATGTGTAGTTTTTGTAGACTTCCTGACTGAAAGCAGCAATTTTTGTAGACAGGCTGGTTTCAGGTTTCCTTTGCGTTGGAATTTTTGATGAGCGGAAAGTGTGCAAGGTCGACTACCAGAAATACAGTACATCTTCTGTTAAATTCCCTCTTTTAAAATGGGTATAATAATCGTCCTGTAAAAAATACCTCAGTTTATGATCCACTTTACGTCATTATGATTATGATTACCACCATTACAGCATTTGTAAAAAATGGGTTGAAACCCATGCTCGTTCGAAACGTTCTCATACTATTTCGTCATTTACGAATTATTACATAACTTGAAATGAGTAAAAATGGGTTGAACTGAAGATGAGCAAACGTTTTCAGGTACATTTGGAGAAAAGATAAATCAGGTTTAATGAAAGATTGGAATTTTTTATTAACATCCTGCTGGATTTTTTGCTAATACAACAAGATGAGTTGCAAAATGCCCAATTTATGAGAACTAAGTGGATGGTATTATAGTGTTCCGTGGTGTTTCATGATCATATTATATATGAATTTCATGGAGATTTTGCCAAATTGTAAAAAGGATTGGATGACGCTGCAATTTTTTATTTGCTATGCAAACGTCGCAGTTTGAATAGTAATCAAAATCCTTGCTTCTTTAAATAAAAACGAACACTGTAGTGCTTGGGCTTAAAGGACAAAAAAATGCATGTCGCAAATGTGTAATTGCAACGCAACAACTCAAATTTTTATTAAAAAATTGGCAAGGGAAAACCGCTATCGCTAAAACCAACAAACATAAAATTCAGTTGAACTGTTTGACAGGCTACAAGGCAGGTACATGGCTGATGTGTCAACTCATCACTCTTTAGAATAATTCATTAAAATGTTATCTGCTTGGCTAGGTATCTTTTCTTGTCAAAACATTTGTTAAAAACGACTTAACAAACGACGTGAATAAAAAGATAAAAACAAAAACATTCACAAAAATCGTCACATACAAAATTTGCTGAGCTTGATTTTTTGTCTCAATTAATAACATTTGTTACCCCAAAAGGGAGTATTTTTTTATTGATTTTATTAGTTATGGAAATGAAAACGTGCGAGAAAATCAATAAAACAATCAAAATTTAATTTATCCTTTCTGTTTAGGTATGGAGTTTCTATGTCCATGATGGAGATCAAAAGGAGCATTTCTTCTTGTCGTTATAATTATCATTTCAAGTAAAATTTTGTATAATCTAGTTCAGCATTAAATAATGCTAATTTACACTGCAAAACGTACTCCGAAACATAAATTCACTACTTATAAATAGTTATAAAGTCAATGTTTTGATCTATCTCGAAAACCATTTTTGCTCTTCTGATCTTCACAATTTTTTCCATCAAATTTTTCAACCACCATCTTGAGCGGAAGTGGGCTATTTAGGCAGTGCGGCATGATTGCTACAAAATAAATATTTATTAAATTGTTGCTGTGAAAGAAAAGATTTTGTAAGGTATTCGTTAATTCGCAGGTGCACCTACCCATGCCGTCTGGATTAGATCTTGGAATGTAGAAACTCTGCACACCACATTTTGAGCAGAACATGTGCTTGGCTTGGTGAGTTCCAAATGTGTACGTTGTTAACTCTGTGTGACCTGTAACGAGCTTGAAGTTTGATGCTGGAACAACAAAATGTCTATTTTGCTTCTTTGTGCAAACTGAACAACTGAAATTAAACAATTGAAACGAATTACTACTTTGAAAATAAGTTTTACATACGAACATTTCTAGCTTTTACCTACTTACTTGCAATCAACAACTCGGAGTTCCCGAGGAGCAAGAACTTCATACCGGATAGCTCCGCAGTGGCAGCTACCACTGTATTTTAGCATTGCGGACATGATTCCAATGTGATTTCTATTTTATCTCACACCAGGTTACCTATTTGAGTGGAAAAACAAAATTTGTTGTTTTGCGTTTATTGATAAGAACTAAAAGAAATATATAGCCTGGAATCATTCCAGTGGAATGCACGGAATTTTATTTCTATTTTGGATTGCAGATATTTGTTTTTATTATCTATCATCATACAAAACTACATGAAACGTCTTTTATATAATACACTGAGCTAATTTATACGCACCTTATCAAACACTTACTTATCACAGTGTTACTTTCACGCATATTTTTGAGCAGTTAAACAACAAATTCTGAAAGCTCTCAATTCACCAAATAATTCGTTAAGTATTCAATAGATCGTTTGGCTTCGCCCGAATAAACGTTTGTTGCTAAGAATCAAGCTTTTGAAACGCAATATATCGATCCACCAAAATCATCATCATCACTGTCAATTCTCCTTTCGTAACCCAGTTTGATGTGAGGAATGGCTGAAGTAAATTACATACAGTTGGGTTGACTTGTCGAAGCGTTCATGGTTTCAGAGGAAAACATGAACTGGATGTAATTTCGCGTGCAGACAAAGACACATCCAAATTAAAACACATTTTTACTGCACCACAATAAAACTATTGTCTCCAGCTCGCCAAAATTAATATATATCCGCTGATGAAGTGAAGTTTATTGGACTGTTATAAAAACTCACCATCCATCATTGTCAGCACATTTGCACACTCCCAATTATAACACGTCTGTGAGGAGCACAACTTGCAAACACAATATTATAAATTTGACACGCTCAAGTCAAAATATTTCTTCATTTTTTGACAAGGTCAACTTCACTTTTAAAAATTGAAGATGACCAAGTACAGCTGAATAGTTTACACGTTCAACACAAACAATGATAAATGAGTAAACTTGTGAGGTTCGTGTCTGTTAATTTCTGTGCAAATAATTAACGCTTGACCTCCATGCTTTTTACAACAAATCGATCACCGTCGCTGCTAATTATAATTCTTGAGGCTCACACACGAAATATATTTTTTGTTGGACAAACACGCACTAACCAAAACCAACACGAACACGACTGCATCCACCTTTTCACGTCGGCAGTCGAACGTGAACTGACTGCGGAGTTGGGGTATCATGCTTGTTTTGCTTCAACTTGCTTTTGCTCGTAAATGGTTGTGAACGAGAGAAGTTGATAAATGCACACAAACCTGTGTGAACCTCAATTCATAATAAGAATGGGAAGATGCTCACGTTTACGTTCCTTCCTTTTTTACAAGGCTTTTACCTTTTTATGATAAACATCATGATCAACCTCATCTCGTATCATTTCACTCCACTGTGTTTGAGTTAACGACCATTAGTTAGGCCATTCTGTATTCTATTCTCTGATGTATTTATATTTTTCAATTTTCAATCAAATTTTGGTTTTCTCATTAACCATTCCTTTCTTCTTTCACAAGAAAAAAGGACAAGTTGTGTAAATAAGATGTCCTAAATGACTATCAATTTACTTACAAAATTGAGCTTTTTTTATTGACATGAAATATACATTAATGAATCGTCTATTTTATTCTTTTGAAAATCATTAGTCAACCAAATCAATCGAGTTGACATAAAAATAACGGCAAACATAAATTAAAAGCACTTCTTTCATAAAAAGGTTTGAAGGTGGGAGTGGAAAGGTGTGCGTTTAAAATGCAACTTCTAATTTGTAAAAAAATGCTGATGTCACTTTTGAGGTTTATCAAAAAATATTCAAAACGAATGGATGGAAGCCTAAAAAATAAACTCAAAAACATGTCAAATTAAAAAAATATGTTTTAATATTTATCATATGCAGTTCACAATTGTCAACCGCTTTTTGAAATTCAGTTACGTTCTAAATTTTTATATCACAATCAATCCTATCTACACAACACACAACACTTGAAAAAGACACAAAAACAGATTGAAATCGACGAATTGATTAATATTCGAAAAGTTTTAAAAATCACACATCCTGGTTGGATTACCAAATCCCTTTCATATATGTAAACTTTGTTGCCTTTGTTTTTGGTGATGAATTAACTGTATTGATTTCCTTTTCAGTTCTTTTGTATCCACTAAATGACTTGAGAAGATATGAACAGTCATCAAAAATTAATTTACATATCAAAGGAACACTATAATTGAACTGAATGGATTCTTCCATTCCCTTTTTAAAAACAATTTGATGCCTTTCTTCTGATTTATAATGAATTAAAACTTCAGAGAGAATGCATGAATCCATCCATGCCGGTGGTCACCCTTCGACTGTTGAATATAGCTGCATTCCACAATGCGAAGCAAGTTTTTTTCTACAACCCATTTCTTGCTTTATATCACGTACAATAGTAAAGCTTTGAAAAGGCAAAAAAGCATATCAAAAGAATCTTCAGTTCATATGCGCAAGCAGATGTTCAAATGATGATGATTACATTGTTGCTTCTCTATGCACATTCTTCTACAGATTCATTTATGTGTTTTCTATGCGGAACCTTGAGCTGGCTTTTAGACTTATTGACGTTTAGTATCGTGTGCCATCCTTCTCATTTTTCAAAACCATTCCCTGTTATGAATCGTTTACGACCTTAAGTAATTACTTAAAAGTCATTTATTTTATTACGCAATGTGCAACAACTCATAATCACTTTTCATAGATTGATATTTCATTGCAAAAGATATTCAATCAAAGCATGAAAATGAAATCAGGCATTCCTATGTTGAAATTAATGGGTACCCAGAAACAAAATTTTGTGTAGTTACATGTTTTCCTTGCAGCTCAACTTTTTATAATTTTGAAGTGATAGCAAGTATGTTTAATTATAATTTTTGGAGAACATAATATTTTAAATGTCAAATTTAGAGTAATTTACTCAAACATCAGCCTCCAATGGGAATTTCAATGTCAACTGGCCCATTGACAAATCCGAATGGTGACTTACAGCATCTGCTTGCATTTTCAGGGCAGCCACCTCCGCTTACACGAATTCTGGGAAAACACCGACGACGCTGGCAAACACCCCCGTTCTGCCAACATGTTTGTGCTGTAGCTGTTGAAATAAAAATTATGACAATAATTCATTTTGGATATTAATCGGGGGGAAATAATAAACTCGTTTTCTAATTACCACAATCCAGAAGGACGCAGGTAACTAAAATAGCTGTCATCATCGCAATGATTGAGTTTTTATGAGAAGGTTTCATAGTCGTTTTTATTGAAATGTAAGAAAGAGAACTGGTTGATAGCTTGGTGAAACAGATTTCTGACTGGAGAATTGTGAGTTGACTTCTCCGCTTAAATAAGCGACCTTGCGGATGCATAAGTTTTGAGTTGAATTTAGAACTGATTAAATCAATTGGTTACTTCATTCCAACTGATTCAGAAGGAAATTAACAGACATCGTACATGATCTAATTTTAATAACAATTACGCTTACGGATATACGAACCAGTTGTATGCAAATAAATTGATTGTGCAGTGCGACCTTGTTGGTTGCAATTTCTCCGAAACATCTTAATGTAATGCAAATGCATTTATGCAGCATTACGATTATTTTATTTTTATTTATTAGATTTCTATGAAACTGATACTAAGGTGGCTTGAGCAATGCCGAACGGAGAAGTCAATTCATTAAATACCTAGCAGAAGTGGATTTGTGTAATATTTTTAATTATAAGAGTTAAGTAAAATGGCTATATCTTTGAATTTGAAATTATTTTGAAATTATGCTGAAATTATGAAAATGCTCATGATCAACCAGCTTGTCTCATTTCTCCCCATCGTGCCTGCAACTATGTTTATCCGTTGATAATTTTATATATTTTTGGCAGAAAAATTCACTCGCATTATAATGTCTGAAATTATAAAATGGATACAAATTTCCAATCAAAACTTAAATTTCGCATTACCCATTCTCATTACCTTTCAAAGGAAAACCAAACAAATTGCGGAAGTCAGATAGCATAATTCATTAATTGTTTTTTTCATTTTGAAAACCTTTTATGACAATGCATCCATTTTCTATCTAAACAGTTTTATATACACATTCATGACATATTGAATCTTAAAAATTTGGGGTAAAAATGTTGCTGATGAAAGGAAATTGCTTAAAACATATGCGACTGATGAAAAACTGTCAAAAGTGATAGTTACAGTTTAACTATCACAAGTATTTTTCAAGGTTTCGTGGTTTTTTCGTAATTCCTTAAAATTTCAAACAGTTAGGCATGAATGGCAGGCCGACACTCGCAAAATTTGATATTGCGAGGCCAATCAAATTTTCTACTGCTCATTTGTGTGATATCCGGTGCGGTGATAAATGCCTTCAAAGTAATTTATGCTTGTAAAATGTTAATATCGTTGATATGTAATGATGATTTTAAACATTCAGCGTTTAAAAAAAGTATGTTTTATAGAGATATCGATATTAAATGCCGTGTTCTATCCTTCTCATTACCGCATAAAGTAAATACATGTGTAGGCAATACGTATTTTATTCTGATAACAAATTTAGTGTGTTCATTATTTGGACAAGAATTAGGATAAGCTGAATTCAAAAACCACATTCGAGCATGAATCTAACATATTAACTATGACTTGCCATTTAAACAAATCAGTTTAAAAATTCCAAGTTTTTGGGGCAGATTGAGAAACAGGTATCCAGATCAGTTTTCTAAGAGAACTTCAACGTCGGCCACGTCATTTGTAAACCTATGTAAATGGTGACCTACAGCATCTGCTTGCGTTTTCAGGGCAGCCGCCTCCGCTTATACGAACTCGGGGGAAACAACGTTGGCGTTGGCAGGCACCTCCCTTTTGCACACATGTTTGTGCGGAAACTAAAAATTAAATAATTACAACATCAAAGTTAATTTATTGTAGATAACTTGAATAAAAATTTAAGTCATTGGTAATTACCACCATCCAAAACCAATAACATGACGAAACATACGGAAGCCAACCAAACGACGGCTTTTTTATTAGCTATCTTCATCGTACTAATTTTAGTAAACCAGGAGCTAAAAGTAAATCCTTGTTATTTTCTGAATTCTGATTTTCAACTGTAACAACTGCAGCCCACTCCACCTAGCTTAAATAGCAGGACTATAAACCGTGCTGGAATGAAATTTTTAAATTAACAAAGAAATTAATTTGCTTTCATTTGCAAATTTAATGAAAAATTACAGTGTGTGTGATTCCTATTTGAATAACAATTGTATTCTGAGCTCATCAAATAATATTGGGTTTTATCGGCATTTTCTTAGATACTTCAAGAAGTTTCGTTGAAATACAAAAATTATTCGTAGTTCGCATTTCAACATCTGTTGGCTTTTTGTGTGCGTGAATTTTTTGAATTTCAATTTTATGTTCCGCTTTATTTGCTGTCTAAAAAACAAATTTCCCCTTGCTAAAAATGGTAAGGCTTCTCAGAAAATGTAGGTAAGTAAAGTCTGTTGGTTTGCATATTAATCAGCAAAATAAATATCGCATTTACGTATTCGTGTACCTGGTAGGACGTGACGATGAATATTATTTCTTTGTGTCTGAACTCGCACAAATAATTGATCACGATCACCAAATTTTAAAAATTTTAAAGCTTTATGGTTGTTTTTGAAACGATAAATTTGCCCTTTTTAGTATATCTTACTGCATAATATGTTCTAGACTGTTTTCGTCGGGCAAATATATAATTGACCAATATTTGACCTAAACAACTTACATAATATGAGAAACGTCAACAGAGACGTTCGATAACTGACCTCATTACCGTGAATTATGGACATAGGAATAAAAACCATGTTGTAAACACGATTAAGCTAATAAGTTAAGAAATTAAAGACATATTTTTTTGAAAGTCTAAAATTTTACAGACATTTGAAGCTTATAAATACATAACCAAAAGACAGCAAATAAAAACTTTAGTTTGTTTAGCGTTCGTTTCCTCCCTTCTGTTGTTAGTTTTTCCTACAGGTTATTACACTTAAACCAACTCATTACTCACTTGAAACTACTTCCCGGTTGATAAATAAACAGTTTGTTTGGATTTGTCGTTGGCTTTAGAAGTACAGTATAATTCCTCCAACTGTCAGAATTGGTAAAGTAGCACACAAAATCAATAAAACAGTTCTACAACGATGATTTCTCAAAAGATTCTGAAAACTTATGGAAACTCCATTAAATTAGCTACAATTTTCCCTGGATTTCCAATTAAGTACAACCGAAGATTAGGTTTATTGGAGCCAAACAATAATGGAAAGCAAATAATATATACTTCTGTTTATGTGGGTACGTTAGGCGTTGCCAATTTGCTACACCTCCTTTTCGCATCCGGTGCTAGCATTACGATTAAATGTCTGCAATTATTCTGTTCATTGATTTTCCTTCTCATGAACTATTCCAATTGGAATCTTGGAAGGAATTTCAACAAGATTATTGGACTATTAAATAACTTCATGCTGATTGAAAAAATGGCTGTGAAAGGTATTACACTTTGAAATGAGTACTTTTAAATTAAAATGTATGCTGTAATTCCAAATTCCTAATTTTTAGACGGGGTTGCATACATTGAAGATAACAAGCTTAGGATTGCAATATTCAGCTGTGATTGCATCTTGAAACCATTTACAATCATGTCTGTTCTTTGGGGAATTGGAAGTATGATAATGCCATGCCAGCCGGTTAATTTCTACTCATTTATGACGCCTGTTTATGTGTGCGGTCCAACTGAGCTTAATTCGGATAACTTCGTAACAACGATATGGATATATGTATGGAAAGCTCTACTTGGAATCTCCAACGCTCTCACATTCTACCTGACTCTAGTCCCAGCTTGCATTCAATCTGTGCAAATCCTTCTAGCTGCAATGTGCCTCCGAGCTAGTATAATTGCTTTTGGAATCTTTACACGGAATACCAGGAAAAGTATGATGTTCTACCGACAAATTCAAATTCTTGCAGGTCTCTTCAATTCATATCACCGACATGTGATGTTGTACGCAATGGAAGTCATCTGTTTCGGTCAAGTATCCATGACTTATATCACTGTTCGTTCGTTTACTTCAGCATCAAGAAATATACCAGTGTTCCAGCTAATAGTTTGTTTAATTTTGGGTTTGGATGCTGCTTGGTCTATACTTGCCTTATTTGGAATGGCTTCTGAACCATATACCCAGTCACAGAAATCTCTGGAGAAAGCAAGGAAAGAGATCGTCACATTGGACCGATATGCACGACGATGGATGAAGTCACTTCCGCTTCTTAAAGTAGATATCGGAGAAATGAATTTTATTGAGAGGAACACTTCCCTAAATTTACTAGATTTTAGCCTCAGGCGAATTGTTGACTTACTGCTGCTGAATTAAACGAATTATTTTATTTTATTTGTGTAAAAAACTAGTCTAACATTATTCTAATGCAGAATGGTAATAAAAATCAATGTGTAGAGTCCAGTCATTTTGTAAAGTTTTTTGTAGCTTTAGCTTGTTTGTGAAATTGTATCTGTTTTCAATACAAATACTTATTTTTGACTGGTGTGCTGGAGTCTAACTTTTGACCAAATACTAATCGCAAGTAAGAATCTGAAAAAAGGATTACTAAGATGGTGACGACAATTTAACTATTCATGAATATTGATGATGAGCAAAAATATTCCAAAAATTATACAAAAGTAATGTTTACTGATGCATTTGCATGAAAATTAAATTTAATGAAGCAATCCCACTCCCGTTGGCTGATTTTTCAATGCTAAAAACTGAACTGGGGAAAATCTTCTCAAATCCAAAGGAACGTTTTGAATATTTTGCATCTAATCCGGACTTGAGAACCAGCATAGAACCTGAAATTATGTTGACAAAAGTTGGTAGGTTTTGAGAATTTGACAATGTTACCCTGCAACATTTATGAAGTAAGTTCGTTTTATGAAATGATTCAAATTGATTTCATACATTAAAGTGTTTATTTAAGGGTGAAAAGTATTACAAGCTGAAAATGAAAGTGAGGAATTGAGTGCTGATGAAATTCGTAACATCTGAGTTAACGAAGGAGGTATAGCTGTTATAAACGCTACATACGATGATGACCAAACCGTAATTATTCGAGTAGGTATGACTCTGAAACTGAAATATGCTTATGGAGCATACGTTGAGGTTAACACAACGCCACTGCAGGGTTGCACGTATCAGATATCAAATGCCGAAATACAATTCTCAGATGTAGTTTAAATTCAAAACTTTTTGCGGAATCATTCTGGAGTTACAATCATATTTACATAGAAAGCGTCGAGTAGTGAGCAGTCTAGCTACGGAATTACATTTAAAATATATATGGGATTGGTTTAACGTAATGCTTTAATTAAATATAGGTGAATTGAAATAATGTATCAATAATCTATTGGATTTTAATATCAGGCGAATTGTTGACTTACTACTTTTACAGAAGTAGAAAGCGTTTCAGAACAAATATAATTCAAGTCATAGATGCTTAGTGTGAAAATCTGAAAAACAATTCGTTAAATTAGAACTAAACTAAGCCTAATTTGGCATGTTTAACAAATCCCGTATGTTGATGACTTAAAGTAGCAAATCAATACAATTTAATTAAATGTCTTCAATTCAATTTTCCATTTATTGTTCGCAGGAGGCATTGATATTTGATTCTCACATTGCCTTTTAGTAATTATATTTGGTCGCAAACTGACATCACAATCAAGTAAACATACTAACAGGTTTATTGCTTTTATCTTTTCTAATAATTCTTATTTATTTTTCGAATATATTTAACGTGACTTGGTCCACCTTCCGTCAATATTTGAAGCCAGCACTAACAAATGACTCTACCTTTAATATTGTGTATGTGAATAAAAATAATAATTAACATTTCAAGTCAAAATCAAGCCTTCCAAATGTCTTTACGTTTGTTTAAAATAATATCCGAACTCCTCCTTTTCCTTGTATATTTTACAGCAGTCCTTTATTTTGAAAACGAGTGAATTCAGTGTTGTCCAGTCGTGAGCTTATTAAAGTACACTTTTATCGAGCATTAATCTAGTAATACCCCAAAACGAACAATTAATTCTGCAAAGATGATTTCTCAAAAGATTCTGAAAACTTATGGAAACTCAATCAAACTCGTTTCCATATTTCCTATAAGATACAACATCAAAAAATGTGAATTGGAACAAAACAACAACGGGAACTTGATGAAATATGTTTCTGTCTATTCTGGGATCATGGGCACGGCCAATTTGCTAAGCCTTCTCCTAACACCCGTTGATAACATTATGATCACGTGTCAACAACTATTTGCCACGTTGATTTTCTTCATCATGACTTATTCCGACTGGAATCTAGGGATGAATTTCAACAAGCTCATTGGGCTCTTCAATAATTACCTGGTGGTTGAGAAAAGGGCTGTGAAAGGTATGCAAAAAATAATTAGAAATAAAAGTGGAATACTGAATACTTTCAATTTATGTTGATTTCAGACGGCGCTGTTTACGAAGAAGATCGAAAGCTCAAGTTTGCTGTGGCAAGTTGCAATATCATATTGAAACCGTTCCTTTCCCTGTCTATTCTCTGGGGAATTGGAACCATGCTTATGCCATGTCAGCCGGTTAATTTCTACTCATTCATGACGCCTGCGTTTGTTTGCAATAAAAATGAGGTGAGCAGCTTGGCAACATTGTGGGTTTATGCATGGAAAGCCATTCTTGGAATTGCCAACGCAATAACATTCTACATGACTTGCGTCCCAGCTTGCATCCAAACTGTGCAGATTCTCCTAGCAACAATGTGCCTTCGAGCTCATATCATCGTGCTGGGAAAAATCAAGGGGAATGCCAGAAAAATTATGTTTTATCGACAGATTCAACTTCTGGGCAGCCTCTTCAATTCATTTCATCAAAACGTGATGTTGCATGCAACAGGGCTCATTTGTTTTGCTACAATATCCATGACTTACATCACAGTCCGTTCATTCACGTCAGCATCTGCAAATATTCCGGCGTTTCAGATGGTGGTGTGCTTGATATTTGGGTTGGAGGCTAGTTGGTCTATACTTGCTCTTTCATGGAATGGCTTCGGAGCCATATGCTCAATCAAAAGGAGGAATCGAAAAAGCAAGCAAGAAAGTGGCAGCGATGGATAAGCATGCACGACGATGGATGAAGTCGCTACGAGTGATTCAAGTGGATATTGGAGAAATGAATTTTGTTGAGAAAAGTACGCCACTAAATTTGCTGGATTTTAGCATCAAGCGAATCCTTGACTTACTGCTGCTCCATTGAAGGAGCTGATTTAGTTGTGTAAATACAACTGTGCGTAAGTATATTTGTAGCTAAAGTTAATTAGATAGCTCCATAATTGAACTGTTGTATTTTATGAAAGAAAAATAATTTCTAGTAACAAGTAAAGCGTTAGCATGGAAATTAAAAATTTTAAGAAAATAACTAATAGGCTTTATTCCCAAAACGAGTGCAAATCGATCACGATCAATTTGTGGATGAAAAACACTGTTACTCCAAACCCTTCATATTTTTCGGGCGTCTAATCATCAAGATCCCCATTTCAGTCTCCCTATCACACACCCAGAAAGTATTAAATAAGTTTCCAAGGTTGGTTTGAGTTACAGTAACTAGATAGTATCACAATTCAATCATCGTTGTAAAATTTATTTTTTGATTGCATTTATTAATAAAAATAATAACATTTAGGTAGTTGTCTTGCCTAATTGAATTTAAAGATATGTTTGAAACTAAAATAAAGAAATAAACAATTGTTTTTATTTCAGTAATTGCCAGAGTTACTAAGAAAGCCACAAAAACTTCCTATACAAACCTGAAGGCATTGTTTCATTCCTATTCACATTTCTTAGGGGAAATGAGACACAATCAAAAATCAAAAAATTCGAAATTGCGGGAAGTTCAGCGCTTTTAATTTACGCGTTTGCGAAATCCGAGGTTTTCTTTGGGAATGAATTAACTGGCTGACCCAAACTTTACTTTATGGGTCACTTATTCCTTATATGACATCGTTGGACAATCGAAACAATTCAATGAAATGAATTAAATAATTTGCTTCAAAACGATTCTGAAGTCGTATCACAATCAGAAAAGACTGTGAGAGATGCTTGTGTCTCATCACTTAAATAAATGTTATTTTTCCAATTTTATGCAAAACATTTATCTGGTGAAAGAATATTTATCACCACGAGTAATACGTCAACTCGCTTGTTAACTTCTAGTGCCTAAAATCTCATGAAATGAAAACTAAAGCTCCGTTTCCTATCGCGTGCAGAAACGTCAGCAAATATCCCCTTTCTTCTTGATGTTTGGATGAGGTTTACGTGTCTGAATGTAATACTATTAATTTATTGCAAAACGCCGGGAGATAAAACGATAACAATTTCAACAAAGTGGGGTGATTTTATAAAAACTGATTAAGTAATTACCGACAACTTCATATGTGTAGATAGTAGATATTACATGCGTACATATTTAGGTATTACAGTTTTTATGGACGGGAGCCAAAAAATTCTTTTTAAAATGACCATATCGCCAAAGATACATACATGGCTTGTCAAGGAGACTAGTGCAACATTTGTATTTCAATAACACGCCACAACAAAGACAAACATTGCTAAAAATCTAACAAGAGTTTTTTTGACAGATTACATGACAACTACATGATGATTACAAATATGTCCTTTCACATTATTTTTCCTCAAAACATTTCACCTGTCCTAGCACATTTCGTGTCAATGCCCTATGTTTTTATAATGCTGAAGAACAGAAAATTCGAACCCTGCAAACCTGACGCCTCCGAACAAAGTAAGAAATTCCCCAACAAGATGTACGTGAAACAGAAGTCACCAACATGCATCATCTTATTCTTCAGCTTTGAAGGATGATTAAACATGAATAATTTTTTTTTACATTTTTGTCTCATTAAAATTCCTCCGATAGGGGAAAACGAAGTGAGAACTTTAGGTTTTTATGTGAACTCTTATTAAGTGTTGATACCATCAAGAACGGTTTGTATTTTTCTGACTGAAACATAAAAATTGAAATATTTATGTAAATTTTATTGCTCCAGAAAATAATTAGAAGATGTGAAAATGAACGGGCAATCAGTGGTAATGTGTAAAAATCAATTTAAATGGAGATCAAGAGGTTAGGAGAGTTAAAACGAATTCTTGAGTGGTACACAGCGGTGAACTTCATCAGGTCTGAGGTAACGCTTATATTTTTTATCATGTGTTTTTATCATATTGTTGAGTTGTTGCAGAATATGTGAAGAAGAGTTCATTATATTAAATATTCACCTTTTACAGACGCTTTAAATTTCAGAAACATTATTGCTACTGAATCGTAAGATAATGATAGAACTACTTATATGAATTTATTGAACACGAAAAATTGGTAGATTCAAACTTAACTGTTATTTTACAAGTAAAATACTCAACAAAATATTATATCAATGCTTTGATCTATCGCGGATTGCACTCTTTTCCATTGCGTTTTCCCAATGTTGACCATCAAATTTCTCAACCACGATCTTAAGCGGAAGTGGGCCATCTATACAATGTGGCATTATAGCTACAAAAATTTCATGACAAGATTTTAGTTATTTTTTGCAGCAGTTTGGTGGGGTTTTTAACAAGTTTTTGCATACCCATTCCATCCGGATTAGATCTCGGAATGTAGAAACTTTGCACACCGCATTTTTGAGTCAGAACATATGCTTGGGCTTGTGAGTCCCAAACGTGTACGTTGTTAGCTCCGTGTGGCCAGAGACCAGCTTGAAGTTTGATGCAGGAACGATGAAATGACGATTTTGTTTCTTTGTGCAAACTGAACAACCTGAATATACAAGACGATTATTCTAAAATTGAATTTTTTTAAAAAAATTGTGAGTAAATCTGATGTTTTAGCTGAACTTGCAATCTACAACTTGGAGTTCTCGAGGAGCACAACTTCAAAACGGATAGCGTTTGAATGGCAGCTCCCACCTGTTATTTATAGCATGGCGGAATGACCTCTGATATTTTTCTGTTACCTCACACGATGTTTAGATTTCTGCTGAGAAAAATTAAATTATTATGAGTATCTTGAAATGAAGGTATTCGCAACGCAAAAATAATGAGGTATGCATATTCAACACAGTCAATTAGTACGACAAGGTGAAACCCAGAAGCTTTATCACCTCCGTTTTATCACGTGCTTGAATTACGATTTGATATGATAATAGGGAGTAAGAGATTTTATAAAGTATAATATAAACACTGACTGTAGTTACTAAATTGTGTGACTTAAATGATTCACATCGATTTTCAGTAAACAGTGAAGTAAGTATTTCTTGTGCATTTAAAGCAGGACGACTTTTTAAATGCGACTATTCAATTCTTAGTCAGCGAATAAAATTATTTTTATTCAAATTAAAACTTGGTTCACCCTTCATTAACCAATATGAAAAAATAATTTTGTTGAATAGAAAGAAATTGTATATGTGAAACTACAGTACGAAACTACACTACACACTCCGGACCTTCTCTATTAGTGCGATAAATGTGTATTGATAGAGTTTTCACGTATAAAAAATATGTGGTGCCTTGCTCACGCTAATATGTTTGCTGCAAATATTTTTATGGAGTGTGTCGTATCACAACTGATTGTATGTTGTAAGAACTTCACAATCCACCAGCGATACAATTCTTTCAAAGTCACGATACCCAAATATTTACACCATTATCAACCAAGGTAATGTAATATTTAAGTTATTCAAGCACACACCAATTTAATAATCCTGGCTTTCACGTTTGATAAACAGAACTTACCTAACTCACAAACTGCAAGTCATCCAATTTTCGTCTGTTTGTTTGGATGCCCAATATTCTTTCTTGCCACTCAATTATGATGCTGATGCTGAAGCGTGAAGTAAATGCAAATTGGGTGCACAAATTTTATCACAGATGAATGCTTCCAAGCCCTTCACTTGTAGACAATGATAATTTACTTCACAAAATGACTGGATTATATAGCTTGTTCCAGACGAGACACTAAATTTTTGGGGAATTTAGTGTGGTTTTGGAAGCTCGCACGAACTCGCCAGAAACGTCACTAGTGCCATAAAATTGCATGTTAGAAATTATAACACGTTCCTCACTTCCAAATTAAAACACATTTTTACTACACCACAATAAAACCATTGTCTTTGGCACACCACAATTAACCTTTCCGTTTAGAATATGGGAGGTTATTGCCTGTTATAAAACTTCCTTATAAGATTCACACAGGCAGCTGCAACTTAACAAATTTTAGTAATTTATCAGTGCCAATTTAATTCTTGACTTTAAAAATGTTCAGACGATCAACAGTTTCCTTATATCGACGTCGAGCACATCACAAGTACGAAACAGGCAAATAAATACACTTCAAGCCGACCAAACTTCAGATAAATAAAAAGCTTGGATACAAATTTTGTACACGCACCCTTTCACGCTCACAGCCGCACGTTGACTGACTACAGACTGTGATGTGTTGCACGTTTTTCCTTCAACTCTTTTTCTGCCTGATAATTTAGCTTGGAAAAGGAAGATGAGTACAACGTACATAAATGTACGTGAGCTTCAACTCATCCACAGCCGTACAAAATGCATGTCTCCCTGTTTTCAGGGTTGAATGATGATAATATTGGACTTGCACATCGCCATACGGCAAAGTCGTGTCGTCTTAATTTGTTCTGTTGTGTTCACCGCAAATTGATAAGTGGTGTAACACAAAGTGCAGCATCGTTTACATGCATGACGATCAAATTTTGGTCAAAACATGAAAATCTCGTTAGCCATTGAACTTTTATCTTGATTTAAGGCAAAAGGAAATAAGTTGTAAAATGTTATATTTAAGTATACGTATTGAATTTTGGTTTAATGGAGAGTTGGAGAATATATTTTTCAAGAATTAATCAAATTAATGAGCAGGAGTGGTGCTCAAACGTAGGCATCCAATTACTCTAATTTATGACAAAAGTCTTGATGATGAAAGGTAAATGATTGATTGAACAGTTTTTCTGCATGTTGCTTTACAATCCTTTCAAAACGCGAGTTTTGGCTTCAGGTGCAGGCTTGTATTATAATGAGTAGGTAATTACCACTCGATTTTGAAGTGTGGCTGCTAGATATACAACATTTTATACTATATATACACAACCATAGAACGAGAAGTGAAATGCACATCACAGGAGCTTTTTCAACTCATCAAGTGTAACCAAATCTCATCAAATATTTTTATCATCCTCAATGACAATAAAAGATGAATATCAAAGAGACAAATACGTTGAAAGCGAGTTACTTATTAACAGCCACTGATGTCAATATTTTTGACTTTCAGGAAATAAAAAACCTTTATTGGCCTGGCGTAAATAAATTGTCCAATTTATTCAACTGTATTATGAGGTATTTTGATCAAAGTCAAACGAGATTTTCTTATCTGAGCAATATAAAATCATATATGCCAATGAATCCACAATCTGTAAAAAATATTTCTGATTCACAAAATGGATAGTAGGAGTGGAGTAGATGCGTGCGGCAGCTGTATGTTAATTTTTCCTAATTTATGACAAAAATGTGGCCGATGAAAGGTTAATGAGTAAAATGAACAATGTTCTGTCTAGAAAATGAGTTTGGAGCAACTTCTACAAAAAATATGCGTACATACAGCACGCAGCTCAATTTCAGGCTGCAGGCTCGCATTATCATAATTAAGTAATTACAGCTTATTTATGATGAGCAGACATTTATTATACGTATCGTGTTATTACTACTGACGCAGACTTGGAGATCTCATAAACGCAATGCCTTAAGGAAAAACGGCTAATGAGTTACGACAGGTTTTCTAAGGAATACATCTCGCACACGGATATTCAGATGAAACTTATTAAATCCCATTATAGAAGAGATCTGTATCAAAATATAGTCCACAAATATTTTTGAAGTTGTAACAAAAGACCACACAAGACACAACGGTTGTGGCGCTGCACAACAATTAGTTTTTCTACGTTCTGACTGAATTTTCGAATCCTTTCATATGTAAATTATCATGGTTTGGTTTTCCAACTTTGATTTTTAATAATTAATATACACTGCAGTTCTTTTGTAAAAACTTGACGACTTATTAAAATATGAATAGTCATCGAAAAATTATTTTGCACATGAAAGAAAATCACAATCAACCTCGAAGAGATTCGTTTTTCACAACGAAATCAGTTAAGTTCTTTTCTTGTGTTATGAAATCGGCTCTCAACAAAACATCTTTAGCACCAGTAATAAATCGATGAATACCAAAACAATTGGGATATGAAGTAAATTTCTTCCTTGAAATATCAGCAGAGACGATAATGACTACGTGAAATGCATACAAAATAGAACTGGTTATTTAAAAACAAAAGAAGATGCTAACGATGCAGTCCATTTCAGTGCAACTTCTTCTTCATCATGATCATGATATGATAGGCTTCATTTTTCATTGAAATTCGTAGTGATTAATAATCACTCCGCACGCACTTGTATTCTGTACATATTGACAAGCAATTTTGTGTACGAGTCCCGTTTTGTAAATTGATATTTTTACACTGTGTTTACCATAAAAATTATCCTTTTAAGCTTTTTTACTGCGTAATGCAATTAGATACAAGCGGTTTTCACAGCTTGAGTAGAATTGCGGTAATCAAAGTGAACAACCAGTTTACAGGTGTTTATAGGTTACACAACATTCTCATTCAAAATATGAAACTATCATTAGCATTCTTATCGTAAGTTTAGCTAAAATCTGCAGAAAATAAAATCTGTTGTTGTTTAATTGGAATTTTTAAACATTTGTACGCAGTAATTTATTTCTTTATTCAAACTGTGTATAAAATACTTTATTTGAAATCTGCAAGTCACCCAGGTTCAGAAGCTTCGTATTTGAAAATTCTCCTATATTTCATTTCATTAACAAAGGCATAAAATTAATGCAAATTGACGTTTTTCACGAAGTCGGTCGGCTTTTAGCCCAAAGTTTTTTGTGGTGTTCAAACTTGACACGAGGACGTCACAACGTGTAATAAAATTTCTGTTAAAAATATCAAACGTACTTCATTTTCTAGTTAAGTACATTTTTACTGCCGCCATACTAAAACCATTGTATTCGTCTGCCCACATTTAATTCTTTCGTCCCTCAATTGGTCTGTCATAAAAATATATCACCAGTGTACACAAGCTACAGAGCCCAGCCATAAACATAATCGATGACAGCAGTATTCAAGTTTTCTTGGAAGGTCGTTTTTTTCAAAATTGGGAGAAATGCAACTACACAAAAAACTATTTTTACCTCGCCAATATCAAAGATGAATCAGTTTCAATATCAGTGTCGCAGTGCAGCTTGTGTCAATGGGTGAACAAAATGTACCCAAAATTAGGACCTTCAATCATCAAACGCTAAAGGAAAGGCTAAAAACTACTTTTTTCAAGCTTTTTATGTTGTAACGATGATGAACACAATTACCAACTCTATTGACGGCAGAATCAGTTCGTCTCTTCTCCGTCATGTGCACTATAAATGAGCAACCTGTGTCAATATAATTGGAGTTAGTGGATTTCGTGGTTTTCAACCTATATCCAAATACGATCAATAATAGCGTTATTTACTCACCATAAAATCAACGGGTGTGAAAAATAAATTAACTATAAATAATTCACGATGATGACAATGGCAAACTAATGAAAGCTTTGTCTACCATGATTTCCATGAATTCCCATAATAAAGTAATTTTTTACAATACATATATAAGGCATTTTTAAGAAAAAACCTTTTAAATCAGGTATTTATGGTACGATAGATTAGAAAGGAGAATTTGAAGAATCCAAGGAGCATTTATTTAAAAAAAATCATTACTTACACAAAACCCTAGATCAATCTTGGCTGTAAATAATTTACTTTTTGTAACGAAATTCAGTCTTATAAGAACTCATGTTGATCTTCATTAGTTTGTATTATTCTTTCTCGACGAAAAATGATATTTCAAAAAAGAGACAAAGAACCGAGCAGAATAACCTATAACACACCTTCTCTCCAAACTCGGTGTACAAACAAAGTCGCGAATATTTGCTACAAAACAATAATCTTTACTTTCTCCCGATGAATTTCAAGCCAATGAATAATCGCAATATTTATCATTTTCCTATTTATCTGAACTTCCGCTCCGTAAACGCTGATAATTGCAAAAATTGAATAATGAACAGATGCTTGATGATGTAGGTAAATATCAAATGCTTTACTTATGGAAGTTTTATTTAATTTATAATATTTTAAGTTACAAAATTGAACGATAATATTTCCAATTAATCATAAATATATTGTATCCTTCCAACATACATGTAGCAAAAATTGACAAAACGAAAGTAAATTTAAACAGTTCTTTAAATAATAAATACAACATCCCTAAGAAAAGAAAATCCATTAAAACTTGGATAACTACTCTTCTTCTTCTTCATCATCCTCGTATTCTTCGTCTTCGTCATCATCACCATTCTTGCTCTTTTTGTTCTTGGCAAAATCGAAAATATGGAATTTAAAATCGATAAGGTGCCTACCTTCTGGGCTACCTTCCTCGACTTCCTTCGTTGTCTTGTTAGGCGTTATTTCACCGTTACCTTTCCAAGTTTCATTGGTCCGGCCACTAAACCAGCTTCCAAAGCTGTCTGGATCTTCGTCTTCATCAGGTTTTGCATTGGACGGGGAAGATTCAAGAAGAAGACATACTACTGCGATGATACATACAACGACCCAAAATTTCTCCATAATCTCAAACCAATCACCGCGCTTGAACTTTTACTTTTTAAGGATGTTTAATATATTTAGATTTTCTTCCACGCAGTAATTTCCATTCAGTATGTGCTCAAGAGGTAGAAATTTTTCAAAACCTTACCCAAATTAAATTTGACTATCGTTTTAGTCGTTATTAGATGAAATGTTACGATGAGTGATTAATTACTAAAAATGACGTAGTATTTAGGTATAAATTGAAGAATATGGTTAAATGTCTGGTCGGGATGTATTGACGCCATCATTAGGCCATATTAATTACAACAAAATTATCTGTTTAAACGGTCTTCTTGCGTAGTGCAATTAGAAGTAAGCAGGGTCAACAAAAAAATTATCGATGTCAATTCAATGCACGAATTCCTTACATTGTCATTTTGGAGTTTTACAAATTTTTACTTTAAAATTTACAGTAAAAACATTTACAAATCATATTCACGACGGTTTTTTCTAAAATAAATAAAACCATCACGAAACCCCTATGCACATACACACGTTCATGCACTATTGCTTGCTCGTCGCACGGTGTTAGACTAAAAACAATGATATGTTGCACTTTTTCTCTGCTAGATTTTAATGCAGCTTTAAAAATGATTAGCAAAGGAACAAATATGTGTTAGTATTCATTCATCGAACTCTATGTTGGCACTCGCTATGCTTAATTTGGTGATGAGAAATATTCATTGTAAAATAGTGCCTAGTTGAATTCGCTATTGCCTTGTATGTAATTATTATGGCAATTTCAACCTACTTGCGAAATTAAATCAATAAGGCTGTTACGAACCTCCAACTAATGGAGTCTGGGTGAGCCATAGCCAATATTTTTAAAACCATAAATAATTATGTTCACTAGCTTTTGCTTTCTCTTCTGGGAAATAAGTTACATTTTGTAATCACATTATCATTTTCCTATTCACTCGATCCTATGAGAATCGCACCTAATTAAAATATGGAATAATGAGCAATTACACACGAATATGTGGTAAAGATAATAATTTTATTTATTTGTATCAGTTTTGGTATAGTGATAACATTGTGAAGTTCTAAACTTGTGTAAAGACATATTTTTAAGCTACTTAAACTAATTAACAACTTGTATCGCTTCTAAGGATTTTTCTAACAAAAATTGTCAAAACTCAAATAAATGAGGCCCTTTCGTCACATACTATATACAGCAGTCGTACATATGAAACGTTAAACAATTATATATTTTAAAAATTAACTTGGGTAACTACTTGTCTTCCTCTTCCTCCTCTTCATCCTCCTCCTCGTCTTCTTCCTCGCTTTTTCCTTTCTTTTTAAACATCTTGGCGAAATTGAAAATATCTAGTTTTAATTTTATGAGGGCCCTACCTTGTGGACCGTTTTCACCCTCATCACCTCCATCGGGCGTATTGATTGCAGCAGTATTGTCGTTTAAATTGGCCACAATTTTCCCTGACTCTTCAGCGCCCTCGTTCGACAATGATAGCTTTGATTTACCGTCATCTGTCCAATTTTCTGCGGTTCGTTCCCTAAACCAGCTTCCAAAGCTGTCGTCATCTTCGTCGTTAGGTCTCGTTACGGAGAAGCAAGACTTCAGAAGAAGACTTACTACTGTCATGATACAAACTACAACCCAAATTTTCCCCATTGTTCTCAAAATAACCACAACACTTTGACTTTCACTTTTTAAGGATGTTTATGTTTTCACATTTGTAGAAATTTATCATTTAGTAACTTCTCAATTATGAGGTAAGGACCTTCAAAAAATTCCCAAAAGAAATTTATCTAGATCTTTTGGCTCTTTGTTAGATGTATTACGATTGCATTTTTTCATGATAAATTAATGGATAAAGTAGGTATAAATTTAAGAATTTGCTTAAATGCCAGTTGTCTAGACGGGAGTTATTAACGGCATCGTTAACTGGTACAATTCAAGGTAAACACAATTTACATGCGATTAAAAAGAAAATGATTACAAGCAGGTGCTAATGACTACTAAATCAAGGTTACTTGAAAAGATGCTTTTAATTACCTTGAATTTTGCAAAGAATATTTTTCTATGCTTCCCAAGAATTCATGTTATTGCAATTTTCGTTAGTTTCTGAAAAATACAGATGAGGAAATGAATCCAGTTGTAAAATATATAAAATGAGTGAATGTACAGAACAAAAGGTGCAAGATTGGTGTAAAATACATTTTATTATTTGTTATTAGTAATCGTTAAGTTGTAAAATGTAAAATACTTTAAAATCCTCCGAATCTTCGAAAGTCCGCCTAAAATAACAGAAAGCAAGATGGGTTATTGTAAATATTGCCTTTATCTGACAAACTATAAGTTTTCCATATTTCTCTTTAAATCTACTTACCTATACACCTTTTCGCATGCTAATAATAGGGAAGTGGTGGGTGTCCGTAAGGTGGATGGATAAGCTCCAAGGTGTGGCAAGTATCCAGGTGGTGGTGGAGGAGGAGCCTGGACTGTTTTAGCTCCACGGTTTTTAGAGAAGTCCAAAATTGACCAATCGAGGTTGATCAGGTATCTTCCATCAGGACCTTCTTCTCCATCATAAGGATTCAGTTCAGAGTTATCAATCCTGCCAATCTCTCTTTGATTCCCGTGCGAATCTACTTTCATAATGGTACTCTCCCTCAACGCAGGATTGATAATAGCCACAACTTCCCCTGAATCATCATCTAGAGGTTGTCCCGGCTGGTACTTCAATGGCTTCAAAACAGCAACTCGGGACTTCGATTCACCAGTGCCTGTCCAATTTTCCTTTGTCCTCTTGGCCCACCACTCTGTAAAGTCTTCAGTCTCTTCGTCGTCTGCAGGCCTTGCATTGGACAAGTAACAGCCGAGATAAAGGCTTATTACCGCGTAAGCACAAAATACAACCCAGGTTCTCCCCATTTTGCTTGCTTCCAAGTTGTCGACTGGCAGATTAGTAAGAAATGGTGGTGTGATTAAATGCTCTTACTGTAGATGCGCAAAGATCAGTAGATGCTAATTAACAGTCTCTTCATTAATATTTAATTGCAAAATCAAGTACTTAAGCGCAATTGCATGTTTAATTGTCATGTCTAGCCAAGTGTCATTGAACAAATATTTGTATGTGGAAGAGTATGCAAAACTAATTTTCATGTGACTTAATTCACGTATTACGTAACGGTGCGATTATCCAAAGCCACCTCAATGACTAAGGGCAAACTCAGATCTTTGCTTGGATTACTTATTTGATATTTCATATGACGAATAAATGGGATATGATATTCATGTATGCGATGCATATATTATCTTGCCAGACGTAGCAGTTTTAATGGGTTTTAACATCATCATGTGGCGAGATTGATATAATATTTTATATACGTAATAATTTCTTACAGCTTATTATGATATATTTCGATTTTTGAATGAGAACTTTGATTGAAAATCTTATATCGGTGTTTATGTCTGACAATGGAACTAATTTAGCATGAATTGACAAAACTATACTCGAACAATAAAACTCTCATAGTAAAAGGCTAAGAACGGATTTCCGATTAAATTAAGTGAGCGTACTCTCAAAAACATAGAAGCACTAAATGAAAAAAGAACTATAACTTCTTCTGCCATGCTAAGTATTTCAAAAATTTCAAAGTATTTTAAATTAAGTTACTCACAAGACATGCTATGAATTACATTAATCAAAATATTTTAATAACCACACTAAACCAATAAACGGACAATTGCAAATTCAAATTTCTTGAGTTGCGATTGCGTCTTAAAAGAAGTCGTTCCGGCAAGATGCAACCCCTTACTCTCAACAGCATGATACAATATCAACAACACAATTTTGAAGGGAAAACTGTTTTGCATATTCGTGACGCGATTTTGTGACGTATTCCATGAATAAAGGTATGGTCCCAATTGGCGGGCTCCTAAAATTGGAAGTGATCGTCATTTCCTTCGCAAATATTTATCCATTATTACTCTTTTGTTGTGAACGAACATTTTGGATATCTCAAAGTAGTATTGAATTTGATTGTGAGGTTAAGTAAACTAATAAGTGTTGTTCATATCTCAATCCTGGGAAAACCTTTTCGATGTACTTTTCATGTTTGGCTATATGCACGCTAAATTTAATTTTGATAAATATTTTGACTCTATAAATATCGACACAATTTTGCAAACGACATATCTCAACTTATGTAGAGTTGACGAAAGGTAAAATTATTTTAATTACTGCTTTTTCAAGACACTGAAAGTGAAAGACAGTTACAATAAAATACTTAAATAATAATCATTATTTTTTATTAAAAAAATAACTTACAATTCAGAAGTTCATATTTAGTAAGTTTCAAATGTCAAATATAAATTCTACTTGAAACCCAACAATTTTCACTTGGAAAAACAATCACTTGCAGAATAATATATGTACTGACAACGGCCGATTTTCAACTTTACATGTAATTGCTTTAATTAAAGCATCAATTTTTTATATTGATAGGAATAAGATTATCCAGTATTTCAATTTGCAAAAGCAAATTTCGGGAGACGAGGTTTTTAAGCGCAATGACTACTTTTACTTCATTATGACTTCTTTACTAAATTGTAAAATACAGTTCTTGAGAAAATAAAGGATGGCCGATAAGTTAGCGAACTGGCATTCAAACTTAAATTAAACGGTAAGCTGTGGTTTTAATTTTTATTGAGTTGGTCGGGTTGAAAAGCCCCATATTATGTCTCTGCACTTATAATGCAATTTTGGAGTTTCAACATGTTGGATTCGCTGTTAAGCCGAGTTCAAAGTCAGCTGTTCGCAAATCGTGTTGTACGTTACTGTTTTGACGTAATCGGTTATGATACGGAAAAAGCTTGCATCAATTTAGGGAGGAAGAATTCTCAAAAAAAAACTATCCAAAGTTGCATAAAAAAGGGTGGGGAATCCAATGACGTTGTTTGTTGGAAAAATTCTGGACGTTCAGTGACCGTTGCAACCCCTAGAAATGTCCAGGATGTCGAAAAAGCATTCCGCAAGACTCCAACTTTAAAAGTGAAGCAGTCAGCCAAGGCCAACAAAATTTCGCTAAACACTTTGAGCCACATTGAAGTTCAGAAGTTGGGCCTTCAAAGCTAGGGCACAGAGAAGGCGTTTCAAATACATTAAAGACAAGAAAAATCGAGTTCAACAAAGGTCGAAGTTTTTACCGCAAAAACTGACGGTGAAATTTCTGGCTATTGCTGATGAGACATACGTCCACCTGAACCCCTCTCAAGTGCCGTCACGAATGTTTTACAATATTTTCAACCCTTTAGAAGTCTCCCAGTGCTCACAAGTAAAGGCTTCAGACTAAGTTTCCCAAGAAATCTTGATCTGGAAAACAATGGACGCATTGGGCGTCTTTCAAAGCCCTACTCTTCAAAGGCTCTATGACGGTAGATGTGTACATTCCGTAATGTCTCCATCAGCGCTTCCATTCCTTTTTTGGTGCTTATCATGAAGCAGAAAACCTGCTTTGCTGTTCGGTCTTTGCTTCTTCACAATAAGCGAAAAGGCTCAAGAGTACCAATGTGCCAAAAACATCAAATTTGTACCCAACGACATGAACCCCCTAAACTTTCCCCAGAGTCAATAAATTGAAACTTTTTGTGCATTTTGGAAGAGCAGGTACTTGCAGCGAAAGGATGCACATAACTTGATCATGGATTCTAGCACATTTGGACAAAAATGTTGAAGGAAGTTGCGAAAAACTTCAGAAAACGCTCTGATGGAGCTTGTTGAAAAAATGATTCGCTCTGCAGCAACAAGAGGTTAGAAAGCTATTCAGGATACTAATAAGTAGCTTAGAGAATTCTCTATCTTTGCTCGAAAAAATGAATTACTCAAGTCTACAATTATGAAAATTACAGCTTAATTACGCCAGTTCGCTAACTTATCGGCAATCCTCTAATAGCTTTACAATTCTTTTTTATAAATAGAACGTCACAATAACAAACTATTATGGTTTGTTTTAATGATTCTAGCAATATTAAATCGACTACGGCTATCCCATGCATTAGATATTTAAAATTCACTCTAATTTTAATATTCAAATCAGAATTCCCAAAATATACTAAAGCACGTCTAATAGTGCGATTAGCTTTCAATTCGCGTAATACTTGAGTAATACTGGTATATAAATGCATCAATGTAGCCGAAGGAGGTCTACTAGACGTCTAATACAAAAATGCTTGAGATTGAGGGCATTAGTTTCCATCCAAAGTTCCAACACGTTGTCCAGAAGCTGTCCGAGATATTTGACTAGAAATGCATACCGATTCCGGGTAATAAAAGAAAAGTAGTTCACCGGCTGGCAAGGTGCAACCATACTTCCAATGGCCCATATAATTGCCAAGGTTTGGCATAGGTTTCATTATAAATTTGCAACCAATCAGTATATTTCGTACTGTTCCATTTTGTTTAGAATGATTCCATTTAAAACACATTTAATTTTTTTTTCATTACAAATTGCGAAGTGTACCAAAGTTGTCATTAAAAGCTTACCTTTGCCAATCGTTTTTCCATCAATCCAAAGCCATTGAACAGGTTGATGATAGATTTATAATCTTTTCTCGTTACGTAATTGGAGTGCACCACTTGGAATACCATGACAGACCAGAATATCTAAGACTCTTGACCACGATTTTGTTATAATTTTTCATAAACAGAACACTGATCCAAGTTGCCGTACCGAAAGCACTCAGAAATGCGGAATTTATTATTAAAACATTTTCCCTGGCTCACGTTTCCAATCGGCATGCATTTTCGTTGAATGTTATAGGTAATACGTAGATATTTGTGATCAATTTTATGATTAATCCGTAAGTTTTCAGTATTTCATTTTTCTACTTAATAGCTATTTTGCTCGTGTATGGATAATAGGGGGAAAACTCGACTCACTATTTGAGTACTTTTGAGTAATTATTTTAAAGAAATAAATTCGCCAAGCTCTGCATGCCAAGCATCACGTTCGTTTTCTTGTATTCCCCAGTTTTGTTGAGTAAAACACAAATTGCACATTGGCTCATCCTCCACTGCTTTTACTTTTATAGGCACTGGAATTGATAAGCAATTATCGTCGAAAAGTAATAACCATATATTTGACAAATACAAACCACTGCGTAGGTATCTTCAATTTAGCGAAAAAAACTCATTTCCGCAGATAATGATATTTTTCATTATAAAACTAATCAAATTTGTAATTGGCCGTCTAGCACATCAAGAAAGCGATATTTGAAAGTGTTTTGTAGATTTCTAAGCATCAGTTTTACGACACATAGCTTTAATAAGGGTCGTATTATTTCTGAGTTTTTAAAACAAAATTTTTTAAAAACTAATTTTGGTTTCGAAATTAACTGAAGTTTCTTGAGTGTAGACACGTTTATCTATAGGAATTTAATGAACTGTGTTATAGTTTTATGTCACACTTAAATACAAAGAGGTTCCGAGTTATATAAAATAGTAGAAAATGGAAAAATCCAGACCTTTTAAATTGCTACTTTTATTTTGCTTATTTTCAAATCTAACTCTCTCGCAAACCTTTGGAATGCGGTTACTGGAATTATTTCTTCAAGACTCGACTTTTACTCCCTGCATAGTGGTCTATTTGCATGGTTCAGAAGAGCTAAAAGTTATTGAAGAAAACCACGAAAAATATAAGATTTTTAGAGAACCCAACGAGTTACCACAGCATTGCATACAATACGTAGTGCTTGGAAGGGAGTACATGAAAGAAGTTGCCAGGCATGTTTCGCGCTATGAAGAACTAGCCTCAGTAATACTCTTTCCAGTTCAAAAAAATTACACTGTCGACCAGGAATTCAACACGGAATACATGAGCGATGTGATGAGGAAAGTATTTTTAGTGGATTTTGCCCTTTCTGCTTACCCTCTGTTTTTAATTGTGGACAATGGAGCTGTCTTTAAAACCCTAAAATACGATGTTCGATTCAGTATTCGGATGTTGCCTGCTAGCAAGATCCTCGTAGAGTTGGACAAACAAATATTGGAAAATGGTGAAACTAAAGTTGTAGTTTATTTGCATTACATGTGTAATGGTTACTGTTCCAGTAGATGGGTGGAAGCTAAACGCTTTGGAGAATTTCTGCCACCAATTGGCTTACACCGAAAATTATTGCTCAGGCAAACCAAAGATCAATCCAATTGCACTATATCATAGTCGAGGAATGGTTGTTTTGATCTTGTTGATCATTGCTCACAACTCGCCATAAAGTTATCTACCCATCATTGCGACTACCAAGTCATGGCTCTAATTTTTCTTTCAAACATACACAATTTCACGCTTGAAATCTATAACACATATGACGAATCTGAGGAGAAAACGTTTAAGGAGTTGGAAGACATGCAGTTTATATACGGCCCGGATAGGTTTCTTACGGCTGAAGCCCCCAAGGAAGCAATCACTGACCTAATAATGCGCTCTGGGATGTACGAATACCAGGCATACTACTGCAGAAGGGAACTTAAAGATAATATTCAAGGAGCAAGCAGCGTGCTTCACTGGATTACGCCGTTTACTGCGAGACTCTGGCTCTACTGTTTTAGTTTGTTAATAGTTCTCTTTTTAGTTGCAATTAATTTGAAGTATACGATTTCTGACTCTGTTACAATGGTTATCAGCGTTGTGGGATTGGCGATAGGGCAGTACACACAGCTAGTACCCATTAAATTGGTCATTTTAACTAGTATTTCCGGCCTTATTATTCGCTCATTTTACGAGAGCCAGATAACCAGCTTGGCAATTGTTCAGCAGCCAGAGGAAATAATACAATCGCTAAACGAACTTTTTGAAAAAGGTTACAAAATGCTAGAGAATAGTGAACATTCAGAAGAAAAATATCGAATAGATTTTAGAGCCCGAAAAATTGAAATAAACTACATGAAAGCTTCTTTAAGTTTGCTAGCTCTTATGACAATAATTGAGAGGAGAAACGGGTAACTTATTTGGGAACAGTAACTGGAAACACTAGATATGCAGCATACGCACCTTCTGAAGGCATGTCCTCGACGCTGTCATGGCATACGGAACATGTAAGAAAGGAAACAGGATTCGCGGATATAAACTGCCATGTTGTACCCGACAAATTCCACCCAACTGAAGAGTACTGGATAGCTTTAACACTTAATAGACATTGGTTCAGAAAATCTCTGCTTGCAATGGAAACAGCAGGATTACATGTATGGCAAGCTTGGTCTCATTGGGTAAACACACTTCGATTCATTGTTGACGAACGATTACAAATGAAAGAGGGAACCTGGATGGGCGATAGCTGTTTTGAAAAAAAGGAGTTGGGACCTGCCTACATAACAATTCAGGAGTTGAGCTCATTCATGCTACTATTACTTTGTCCGCTGTTACTAGGCACCGTGATATTGGCATGGGAATTTTATTCAAAACATAGAAAGGATATTAACAATGGAGAAGTTAGAATGTTATTGATAGAGTTTAAGGTTTTTAAAACATATTTTGTTTACCCAACATGTGTAAAGTATGACGAATGATTGTTGTTTACTATGTACAAAAAATGTTGAATGTAAATTACTATGGGCCCGCACTTGCTAAAGGCTTATCATACTTTTAAAACTGAAGAAACTGAAACTGATCATAATAATTTGCAAATGCAAGCACATATTTGTATTTAAAAAAAGTATTTTAATATTTAGTTAAGATGCATTAATTACTTTCTGTAATATAGTAGCTTTATGGATAACTCTGTATATTCTGAAGCTTGAGCTGCTTTAGTGTACTTATAATACCCTTTATACACAAGGATTACACTAGATTAAGCTTAACTTGTAGATATACTAGTCCTTAGAATAAAGTATTCTCTGTCCAGATGCAAACAAACTCGGTTATGTCTCTTCCGATTATTCTCATCTAGTTTTGTCACAAAGATAAGATGACGCAATTTTGGGAAACCATGTTTCAACATAACCATTGTCAAAAAAGATCGAGGAGAAGGTGTTGTATGGAATAAAAAACAAATTTGCAATACACTGAAAACTACTAGCCAGCTTATGAAGCGACATTAGTACGTAGAGTTGTTAATTCTATGCAGTTAAAGTATATATGTAAATATGTAATTAAAAAAGCCAAAACATTTAGGTAAATTGTTAAAAACACTGTGAATAGGTACCAAAAAACTGAATAATCCATCTACTTTGATGACTACTTGAATCGTGACTAATTGTTGGACTAGACTGATTTACGTATGCACACTCTTTCAAGGGAAACTAATTCAAACCAAAATTCGATTTTAATATAATAATTTATATGCAAAAACTCGGTGATTGTTTTCTCGGGACAATGCTAAACACATCTAAATCTATCTCAGAAAAAAAAATTGGAGTAAAATTTTTTCGAAATTTGATTAACGGACTCCCTAAAACACGCAACTCTACGATGTTTATGTCAATTAGGAAATTACCCGAGTACATCCCAAAATGAAACCATATACAAAAAAATCTCTAGGATAGCGTTGGAACCAACAAGTGATCAACCCGGGTTTCATTGCCATAAAATATAGAAATCGTGCACTTTTAAACTATCGTATAGCAGGCATGGGTAATTCCCATAAGTGAATTTTTGAAACTAACGAACAGTCGTTTTCACGAATGTAAAATGGTATACCAAGACAGTGAAATAAAAACATTATTACATAAGTGGCTGTTGGACAATAAATATGCACACAAAATCAATAAAAATTATATTTCGAAAACTTATTTTGATTTAACTATTCACTTTTGCCGTTTTGTTTGGTAATGAAAACATGGAATGAAAATGATAAAGTGTTGCTTTTTCTTTTATATTTGGTCCATATTCAATGGAAATATGTTTGCTTATTGGCATGATACTACTTTTTTCTGTTCTTTTGGATATCCGATTGATGATGAGCATCATAAACATGAAATTGCACCTATGAACTTGTCTGTTTCTATCCAATATCGACGACCGGTTTCGGAGTATTTTATTGCCTTCATCAGGCTGTAATTTTTAGAAATGATTATAATTATAGATAAGATATTTACACAACTTTCAAGGTTCACAATTTATATACAGATATTATATGTACCAATGGAGAATGGAGAAATACTTACTCGACTGGAAGAATTAGATTATTGTTATTAATTAGAGTTACCACTTTGTTTAGGGATAGATTGTTAAAAAGAGCTGAAGATAAAATCAGAATAAAACTTTTTTTAGCATAAATTCACAATTGCCTAATACATATTATATTTACAGACACATATTAATTTTAAGTATAGGTTTAAAACACTGTATTATCACTTACAATTCACGTTATGACTGTTTAAAAGTTAAATATTAAAATAATAGTCAACGTAGTAAAATATTAGTGGTGTTGTGATGATGATGATGATAGAAGTCTGATTGTCGGTTGACAAGTATTTGTTTTCCTTTGTGAATGACAAAGGAGGAAACTTTCGTACCAAATAAATATAAGAAATTGGGGTAAAGTGTTTAGGTATACACAGTGATAGGACTTTAAACATAATCAAGTGTCATAAGAGTCACAAAGGCAAAGTGATACCAACAACTATACGGAATGACAAAAACGCTGGGCATTGTGATACATACCAATTTTACATATACTTGATCGTTAATGGTGTAAGTCAAAGAGAGAATGACAGTAATATGATATATGTTACTTTAAATATTCCATAAATCAATAAATTTAGTAAGAGAATTGGAAATCCGAAAGGAAATATTAACGTTGAGGTCCTCAATGCATCGTTTGAAATCACGGTTTCTTGCATTTCTAAGCTCATTGACGACACTTTCTCTTAAAATTTGGCCTTGTTTTCTAATGTTGCCATAAAAAGGCATTACAATAAAAATTTCTCGTTTATTCAAACTATTATTATCTAAATTATTGCAAGGAGGTTGTGTTTGGAACGTAGTATCATGAATTCCCAAGTAATCTAGTAACAGTTTAGATTTTGGGGTAATAAGTTTATTACGATCTATAGCTAATAGTTTGTTTTTCATGTTGAGCAGTTGAGAACTGGGATATTTTCGTCTTTCAAACTTCTGCATTAGTAAATTTAACTCTCTTTCCCGATCATGTTGTTCAGAACAGGATCTAATAATTCGTAAACCACATGAATATGGGAGGGATTTCATAATATGACGTGGGTGGTTTGAGGAATAATGTAAAAATTCATGTTTACTCATTGGTTTTGCATATAATTTTGTGACAATTTTGTTCTCTAGTATACTGATATTTAAATCTAAGAAATTGACATTTGATTCACTGTATTCGTACGTAAATTTAAGAAAATTGTGTGTAAATAGATCTTCGAGCCAGTTTACTACATTGTCTATATCAGTGACATCAATGATCATGATAATATCATCAATGAATCTTCCTTTAAATATAATTTCCATTCTTGTCATATCTAAAAGTTCTACAGCTGCTGTAATGTTTGCTATTGAGACGCTGCTACTATTTCCCATTTGGATACCCTTATGTTGATAATAGTATTGATTGTCATAAGCTAGGTAACTAAAATCGAGGCTCAGATCAAGCAAATGTTTCAGTTGTTCTTGGCTAACCGGGAATGGGAATTTGGCTATATGTTGATATTTACGGAAAAATTCCATGCAATTCTTTTTACAT